>PVJC01007980.1:36614-49839 GCA_004026665.1 Murina feae
CTCCTCCTCCTCCTCCTCCTCCTCCTCCTCCTCCCCTCTGTTCTTTGGTCTCTTTCCTTTTTCTGCCTTCTTTTGGATCAATTATTTTTTTATAAATTTATTTTTTATTCCTTATTGATTAATTAAGTATAACTTTTTAAAAATCCTCACCTGAGGAGATCTTTTTATTGATTTTCAAGAAAAAGGAAGGTAGAGAGAAAGAGAGAGAGAAACATCAATATGAGGGGGAAACATTGATCTGTTGCTTCTCATACACACCCTGACTGGGAATCAAACCTGAAACCTAGGTATGTATCCTGACTGGGAATAGAACCTGCCACCTTTTGGTGTACAGGACAACACTCCAACCAATTGAGATACCTGGCCAGGGCAGTTACAATTTTTGGCGGGTATAATTTTAGTGGTTGCTTTGTGGTTTATATTATACATTTTTAAATTTATCAGCCTACTTGCAAGTGGAATTATACTACTTCATATAAAGGTTTCATATAAGAACCATACAACATAGATTTATAGTTCTTCCCTTCCAGCCTTTGTACTACTGTTGCTGTATGTTGCCCATTTTACTTTTATATATGTTTAACCGTCATAGTACATGGTTAGTTTAGTTTTAACCAATTATCTTTTTAAGACATTCACATAATTTTTAAAACTTTTTTTATGTACCCACAGTATTACCCTGGTCTCTTCTTTACATTTTCTAGACTTCCATGCAATATCATTTCTCTTGCTGATTCTTACAGTGCAGTTCTGTTCCTCATGGACTTTTTAACCTTTTGCCTGGGAAAATCTTTATTTTAGCTTCAGTTTTGAAATATTTTTTTCCACATGGTAAAGAATTCTAGATACAAAATACTTTTCTTTCAGTACCTCAGAGATCTTACCTCTGCTGTCTCCGAGCTTGCATTATTTTACTTTTTTCTCTTTTGTGAATAATGTCCCTTCCTCTGCTTCTCCCCCAGCTGCTTTTAAGATTTTCTCTTGATCATTGCTTTTGAACAATTTGATTATGATGTTTATTGGTTGGTTTAGTTTTATTTATATTTCTCGTGCTTGAGATTCATTGATACTCTTGAATCTGTAGGTTTATAGTAAATCTGGGAAATCTGTGCCCATTATGTCTTCAAATACTTCTTATGACACTTTTTCTCTCTTCTTCAGAGCTTTCCATTTCACATGTATTAGGCTACTTGAAGTTATTTCATAGATCACTGATACTCTATTTATTTTTAAAATGTTTTTATTGCTGTTGTTGTTTGTTTTGTTTTTTAAATAGAGAGGAAGGGAGAGGGAGAAAGAAAGAGAAACATCAATGTAAGAGCACAACATCAATCGCTGCTTCCTACACATTCTCCACCCAGGATCCAGCCCACAACCTGGGCATGTGCCCTGAGTGGGAATCGAACTAGCAACCTTTAGATGCATGTAATGTCACCCAACCAACTGAGCCATACTATCCAGGATGCTCTGATTATTTACTTTTTAAATCTTTTTCTTTCTTCATTATATTTTGGATAGTTTGTATTACTATGTCTTGAATGTCACTAACATTTTCTTCTGTATTGTCTAATCCCATAAAGGCAGTTTTTCATTTCTGCTATTCTAGTTTTCATTTCTAGAATTTCAACTTGAGTCTTTTTATATATATTCTATGTCTGAACTTTTAAGCTCAATCTTTCCTCTAGGTTTTTGAACGTATGAAATCCAGTTATGATTTTTAATAGCTCTATGCCTTTTAATTCTAACAAATGTGTCAGTTCTAGGCCAGTGTCCATTGATTTTCCTCGTTTTCTTGCTTCTTTGTGATTTCTAATTGAAGATCAGACGTTGTGTTTTTTGCCTTGTTAGGTATTTTGTATTTCTGTAAGTGCACTTGAGCTTTGTTCTGGGGCATGTATAAGTTATTTGGAAACAATTTGATCCTTTTGATTCTTGCTTTAAGCTTTGTTAGGCGGGACCAGGGCTATATCTTCTTCACTACTGAGTGAAACCCCCTGTGTACTCTACCCAGTGCCCTGGGAATTGAGGTTTTTCAGTCTGGTTCTTTCGCATAGGCACTGTTCATGGGCGTGTGAAGTCCCTTCACTGTTCACTCTAATCCTGTCAGGTGTTTCTGGCTCAGATAGATTCCTCACATGCATATAGTGATTGGTACTCTTGGTAATACTCGAGGAGTACCCTTTACAAATGGCCGGACTTCCCTCTCCCTCTCCCTCTCCCTCTCCCTCTCAAGTACTCTAGTCTCCTTGTCTACAGATTCCTAACTCTGTCTCCTCAACTCAGGGATACTACAGGGTTTGGCTTGGGCCCCAAGCATTAAGCTTGAACAATTTTCAGGATACCTCCTCTTTTTCCTCCTCCCGAATCTCTCCAGAATCCCTGCTTTGTTGCCTGATTTCCAGTGTCTTGATAACCTCTGTTTCCTATTTGGGTTTGTTTTTTAAATTGTTCTGAGTCAGTATGGTTCCTGTTACTTGTTCTTGGCTGGAAGTAGAAGTCTTCAACTGGAATTGTTAAAGAAAATAGAAAGAAAGGACCATCTGAGGATCGGAGGAAGGGATTTTGAGGTCACCAGACACCAGTAATAATGGGGACCTCTTTTCCACTTGAAGACTGGAAAGGACACAGTGAAGGAGGTATATCAGAAGGACACATAAAAATACCATCATCTTAGGATATTTTTCAATGAAGGAACCACTTAGAAAGATGATGGCAGTCTGAATCCCTGTGGCTAATCACAGTAGGTTTGTTATATCCCTCTAGTGGGGCAAGAGGAGGAACCGTTAGCAACTGGAAAGGAGAAGTGATAGTGAAGAAGGCTGCCTTGGGAGGATTGTTACCTTAGTTCATGAGGTACAGCTAGTTCCAGGCCACTCCAAAGGAAGGGGTCCTGGCCTTACTCTCCTTCCTGCTTTAAGGCTTCTGCTAATGCTCGCCATTGGCCAAACCCAACTAGTAGACAGAGGATTAGAGAGCCTTGGAGATCCAGACTGGTCCACAGGACACAGAGCATTAGAGAAGGATTGAGGGTGGATATGTACTTGATGGGGAAGGGGGACAAACGGAGAATAACCTGTGCAGGGAGTCAGTGAGAACCTGTTGGTTTCTGCTTACAGGATCAGCGTGGCTGGTGGTGCCCATCACTGAGATGGGAGAGAAGGAATAGTAGATGTTTGGGGAGAAGGTTTGCCATGTGAGGGAGACATGATGAGATTTTCTTCCCACACTCATCATGTTTCTCCCTGGAGGTCTTGTACCCCCCGCCCTCCTTCATCATTTTAAATTGTTTAGGACATTTTTATCAACCTGGATGACAAATGAAACAGAGTTCATCCAGGAGGTACATTTACAATGATTTATGTGTGGGGCGGCTTTAGGGAGAGTGGGGAAATCAAGTAGAAATCATTCAGGCTAAGTGTATTACCAGTCCCTTGGCCATCTGGATTTGGGGCTGAGCTACACTGAAATCAGTTGCAGGCAGGGTTGAGAGCCAGGTAGCTTGAATTCTGATAAACTGGCTGTGGGATGGAGATATTAAGAAAGGACTCAGGCCCTGGCTGGTGTGGCTCATTTGGCTGAGTGTCGTCCCACGCATGGAAAGGTTTGAGTCCCAGTCAGGGCACATGCTTAGATTGCAGGCTCAATCCCCAGTAGGGGGCACGCAGGAAAAAACTGATCCATGTTTCTCTCTCCTTTTCTCCTCCTTTCTCTCTAAAATCAATGGGAACAGCGTGGGCAGGGACAGAGGGAAGAGGGAGGGAAGGTTAGAGAGGCAGGCAGGGCCAGAGCTTTGAGGTCCTTGTGGGCCAAATAAGGAGCTTGGGCAGAAGCACTGTTGGTGGTGGTTAAGCCTAGACTGTAGCTCTTGGTAATTTTGACCGCGTGTCTGTGTGTGGGGCACTGAAGACTATTCAGTTCTCCAAGTCTTATGTGTAATCTTCAAATAACACATTCTTTAGGTCTTTCACCTTGCGTCTTAAAGCCACTGGGCCATGCTTCATAAATAGGTAGATATTGAGAATAGGCCAAAGACTCAGGCATGGTTTGGCGGGGTGTCGTCTGTGGAAGGGGTTTCTGTGTGGGGAATGGATTCTGTTGCTCTTTCTAATACTGCCCTGAGCCCTTCCTGACAGCAATCATTAAGGTCGGTGGTTTTTCAGTTCTTTTCATTTGAGTGGCTTTCTGGGAAAAGCTGTGGATGCTGGCCAATATGGTAATGATAACAGCATTGCTCTGAAGGTCTGGTTAGGTCTGTAGAAAATCATTTCGTAGTTAACTGGGTCAGCAAATCAACAGCAGCCTCTTGGAGAATAAAGTGACAGAGGGAGAGAAAATACATATGCAGAGTGGGGCAAAAGTAGGCTTACAGTCGTCATTTGGAAAATAATATAATCATTAATAAATAGTAATACAAAAATAAACTATTTCAGCCTTAACCAATTTGGTTCAATGGATAGAATGTCGGTCTGCGGACTGAAGGGTTCTGGGTTCGATTCTGGTCAAGGGCATGTACCTTGGTTGCAGGCATATCCCCAGTGTGGAGTGTGCAAGAGGCAGCTGATCAATATTTCTCTCTATCCCTCTCCCTTCCTCTGTAAAAAGTAATAAAATATATTTTTAAAAAAGAAAACTATGAAAGGTTTTTTTCTTAAAAAAAAAAAAAGAAAAACAGTTTTAGGTTCTCACACCTGTAAACCTGTTTTGTCCCACCCTGTATCCTATATATTAAAAGAGAAACATGAAAATTAATCATCCCTTCATTATGCTCAAGCCACACCCACCAGCCAATGAGGAGTGAGTATGCAAATTAACTTGACAAAGATGGTGGGTAATTTGCATACACAGAGCAGAATGGGAGAGCCGGCAGCTTGGGGGGAATGTTGCTCCCTTGGTCACTCCTTTGAGGGAAAGTGACACCCCAGAGCCCAGGGAGCACCAGGAATTCTGGGAATCATAGTTCTGGTGGCAGATGGATCTAGACACTAAAGCAGCGGTTCTCAACCTGTGGGTCACGACCCCTTTGGGGGTCGAACAACCCTTTCACAGGGGTCGTCTAAATACATCCTGCATATTATATATTTACATTACAATTAATAACAGTAGCGAAATTACAGTTATGAAGTAGCAACGAAAATAATTTTATGGTTGGGAGTCACCACAACTTAAGGAAATATATTAAAGGGTCTCAGCATTAGGAAGGTTGAGAACCACTGCACTAGAGCAAAGTGAGCCTGGAGTAAGTTACTGTTGTGGTGGGGGATGGAGGGAAAGCAAAGGTGAAAGACATAAGTAAAATCAGAGTGTCTAGGAAAAATTAAAGGGAAGATATCCTAAAACTTCCAGGAAATCACCACCAATGGAGCAAAGAAAAAAAAAGTCTCTATTATTCTGTGAGCAAGAAACCAAACAGGGTTGGGGGTCTCAGACAATTCCCTCATGTGATTGCAAAGACAGACAGGAACTCCTAGATTGGAGAGGGTGCAGGTCGGGCTGAGGAATCCCCCCTCCACCCCCTGGTGCCCCTAGTATTTAAATATTTCAGAATTCAAAGAGAGGTGAGGGATTCATGTTTCAAAAAGAAGAGTCCATGCAATAATAAATAACTGCTTATAATTTTCCCTGCTGTGGGCTTAGCCATGTAATTGGCATATTGGGGTTAAAATATACTGACTTTGCACTTAGAAGCAAGCCACCAGCCCTCGCCCTCTTTGTGTATGCTCTGCCATCTTCCTGTTCCCATAGTCCTGGCAGGAGAGAGACCATCAGGTTCAAATCTGGCTTTTAGTGGACTCAGGGTTTGTCAGAGATAGGCGGCCTCACACGGGGTACTGGGATTTCTCTCCATATTTCTTCTCCCCTCCACACATGTGCCTGTGGAAATGGGGTCATCGATCAAGGAGGGAGAGTGTCCCAGGGGAGGGGCATGTTGCTTTACACAGAAGAGAGGTTTGCTGATATTGCTTCTGGAACTCTCCATGGACAGAGAGTCCTTTGAGGCTTTTTATTTTCAAAAGGTATTTGATTATTTAATATAGGGGTGGGGAACATGTTTTTTTTTGTTTTTGTTTTTTCTGCCAAGGGCCATTCAGATATTTATAACATCATTTGTGGGCCATACAAAATTATCAACTTAAAAAATTAGCCTGCTGTATTTGTTCAAACATTTAATTAACTCACCCCTAATGCCATGGCAGGGCCAGACCAAATGATATAAAGCCAGGTGTTCCCCACCCCTGATTTAATACAACTTAGTAATCCCCCTTCTACTATATCACACTACAGCCAGGGGTCCTCAAACTTTTTAAACAGGGGGCCAGTTCACTGTCCCTCAGACCATTGGAGGGCTGGATTATAGTTAAAAAAAAACAAACTATGAACAAATTCCTATGAACACTGCACATACCTTATTTCGAAGTAAAAAAACAAGGTGGCAAAAACACTCGGCGGGCCAGATAAATGTCCTCGGTGGGGCGCATGTGGCCCGCGCGCGGGCCGTAGTTTGAGGACAGCCCCTGTGTGACACCGTGCTTACTTGTAGGGCCAGTGAAGCAGGGACAGAACATTCTCAATTGGTACCAGTGCTTCCTACCATAGCATTTATAGTGCCATAGGGGTGTTTATTAATCAGAGCGTTTCCAATCACTGAGTGACTGAGCAGGCTTTCCAGATAAGCAAACATGGAAGGGTATTCTGAGTGTGTCCATGATGAAGGCAGCTTGTTAGTTTGAAAATCCAGGGCGCTGCGGGGTAGTAGCAGGAGTCCTGCTGGGACTCAGGCCTCCTTTGGGCTTTGTGGCCATCACTGGGTGTTGACCCTCAGGGTTTGTGTCCTCACCTGTAATGGGAGCAATGGCACATACCTTGGACCTGTGGGTTCTCTTTTGCCTTTCTGTGCAAAGAGGCTACCTCAGCGTGGCAGCATAGAGAGCTTGGAAGGCAGGATAACAAGTGAGGAGGTTTGTGTTTTTTACCATGGGGGATGGAGAGGGGGAGGTTAAGCAGGGTTTTCTAGAAGAGGACTTAGGAGACTCAACCGTTTACTTTGCTCTCAGGTGCTGTTTGCTGTTGGAGTTTGGGGACGTTATTTGAGGAGTCAGATCTTCCACCCACGGTTTCTTTAGGGCCTGCACTGTGCATGTGGCTTCAGCATGGCTAGATTTTGCATTTTCCTGGTGTCAACTGTTGTGCCATCGCTAGTGTGGCTCTTCTTTGGAGGGTGGCCGTTTTTTATCACTATCCAGGACTGCTCTTTGTTTGTTTGTTTTGTAATAATGGGGCCCAGGCCTTGGCCATGTTACACCTTTTTTAAATACTGAGACTGATCGCTCTGCTGCCTCCTGCATTCCCCCTACCAGGGCTCAAGCCCACAACCTGAGCATGTGCCCTGACTGGCAATTGAACCAATGACCTCATGGTTCCTGGGCTGATGTTCAACCACTGAGCTACACTGGCCAGGCATGACTGGCTCTGTTTTGATCCCTGTGGCTGTCATATTGTGAGATATGCCATTGTGTTGGTGAGTGCTGACTCCTCTGCCTTTTGAAATCTAACTTTGAATTACAGCCAGTCTTTCTCCTGCCTGATTTCACACTATTCCCCTTCTTCAGTCACCTTGTGTTTGTCTTTAAAAATGGGCTCAGTTGGCCACCGTGGCTCAGTGGTTGAGCATTGACCTATGAACCAGGAGGTCACGATTCGATTCCCAGTCAGGGCACATGCCCAGGTTACATGCTCGACCCCCAGTGTGGGGCACGCAGGAGGCAGCCTTTCCATGATTCTCTCACATCATTGACATTTCAATCTCTCTCTCCCTTTCCCTTCCTCTCTGAAATCAATAACTATACATTAAAAATGGGCTTAGTTGAGAGCATGAAGATCCTCAACATCCTGAAAAACACTGAGTTTCTGATCGAGTGGTTGGAAAGGTGATGAAAACATAAATTGGTGCGTCTGTGTCTGCATTCTGTGGACAAAGGTGGGGTTGGAATAGGATGCTTGACCTCAGGACTATGGCTAGGATTATGGCTAGGATTAGGATTAACATGAAACCATTGCTGCAGTTTCACTAGGTGCATTATGTTTAGCTTGAAATACATAAACTTGAGGCATCACCATTTGAATTTTAAAAGTAGAATTCTTACATTAAATTGTCAATTCATAAAAATCAATAATTATTTTTTCCAGCTTCCTCTTCCTAGTGTCCAGGCATAGAAAACGCACTTAATATTTGTTGGAATTTGAGCTGTTCGATATGTTGCAAACATGTATGTATAGATAATACATTGTAAAAGATTTCAGGCATCTAGAAGTGATTTGGTGTTGGTCGGGAAGATTGGCACATAATAATAGTCCTAGTAATTGCTACTACTTATTGAGCATGTACCATACATACATCAGGCACTGTGCTAGGCATCTTAGTTACATAATCTCAGTTAATCTTTCAGAGAACACTAGGAGATGGTAGCCTTTCACTTTAAGAGAAAAAGCACCTGTCAGCAATCTGCACTTTTTCCTCCGTGTGTACTGTTGATAAAGCCAATGAGAGAGCCCATTACTATTGCCATATGAGCTCTTTCCCGCCACTGTGAACTTTCTCATCATCTTAGAGCATATGAGGTTTGTTTCAAGTGGTATTGAGTTCTTTATGTTAAGAAGACTAAAGGGAACAAGCCCATTATTGCTTATCTTCTTCCCAAATTCACCAGCCCCCATTGTAATATAACTAACTAAATAAATCATGCAGGACTCCTGTACAGGCGCTCCCAGCAAAGTCTAAAGATCAAAGTTGAAAGAGGATAGATATTGAGCTCCCTCCCAGATCCCTGGGACACTGTGTCTGTGGACAGAGCCACCACATTTATTCTGGAGGAGTGGCTCTTTAAGAAATAGGACTGAAGGTAAGCTCATCACCTCCAGAGGTTTGTCGTCCTTGGAAACAATATTATTACTATTAGGTTATTTAGGGGAAAAGAAGGAGAAAAAAAATAAGGGAACAACCCCTCAATGATTGGTTTTCAATGCAGTATTTTTAGTGTTGCGCGCTGCCCCCCTTCCCCTCCCCCCGCCCTCCTTAGAATTGCTGAAATAGTTTTGCAAAGAATAGCCTCCATGTCCAGGTCTCTCCTTTTTTCACACTGCGTTTGAGCAGCTTGCACATTGGTTGGAGAACCAGCCGTGAAGTCTGTGGTTTCCTGTGCACATTTCTAATAATATTTATACAGGCTCTTACTTAATGAACCGTATAAATATTTATCGTAAGAACCATCTTTTGATGATGAATAGGGGCTAAAAATCAGTCCAGTTTACGCTGGGGACTTGGACAGGAGGCTTTGCTGCCCTTTGAAGCGTTGTGTGGGCTGAGAAGTTAGGGATGGCTCAGGATTTGTGGGCAGCGCAGCTTGAGTTTCTCTCCAGTATTTTTTTTTCCGTGTGCTTATTTCTCTCTGCCTGACCACTCTCTCCATAGCCCCGTCAGCTTGTCTTTTTAGAATATTCATCTTTGCCTTTAAAGAATGAGATGGAACCATTCATACATTGCGTGTTGGAGCCTCACCGACTCAGCCTCCAATCCCAGCTCCTCTGCTTCTGTGCTCAGTGACCAACAGCTTTATTGCAGAGAACCTCAGTCTCCTTTACTGGAGAATGGGCTCATGGTGCTTACCTCACATGGTTGTGAGAAGGATGACATGAAATCACATGGGCAGAGCAGAGCTTACCACATACTATTTGTTGCTGCATTTGTTGGAGAAGGGATCAAAGGACTTGGTTTTTAATTTTAGGTTGTTGTTGTGGGAAGAGCCCTAATACTTACTTACCTTAAGAGACTTAGGGTTCAATATGGGTGCTGCTGTTTGCTGCTTGTGTGACTTGGGGCATATTTCCCCATCCCACTGAGGTGTCAAGTGGTCACAGATTCACCAACTTGATTGGGTTTTAGTCTGAAGAGGTTCACCTGTGTGAAAGTGCCAGACACACAGCAGGATCCTAATCCTTAAAAAAATTTAGAAAAGGGAATAATGTTTTCCATCTTGCAGTGACTTTATCTTTTGAGCCCCAGAGGCACTGGGATTCAGTTTGGAGTTCAGGACACCTGCAGATGGATCTTATGACCCAGGAGCAAAGGGCACAGAGTGAGCGGGAAGGCAAGGAAAACCCTTTGGCAGAGTTTGTGTAACTCCCAGGGTTGAGTTTCAGGGAAGCTGCTCAAAGAGTTGAACCTCTCTGCCTCCCTGCTTTCAGGGTCCAGGTCTGGAAAAAATCAACAGAGATCACTTAAAACTATAATAATGGAAAACGTGGTGAACCCGAAATATTTAATTAGGATCTATTTCTTAGAAAAACATGAACTGGGAGGTGTGAGCCAGCCATGCTGGGAAGGTAGGAGCCCTTGTTCCTGTGGGTTTGACTCTTCCTGACTGATCCTTGGTAATACGATCTAGAAATGATGGTTTGCCAGAGAGAGGCAGCGTGGAGTGGGGGAGGGGTCAGTATCTGAAGGTAGACAGCCAGCTCTGAGTTAGCCTATCTCAGACAAAGGAGGCAGGACCCCCCAGCAGAGCCCTTGGCCCTTTGATAAATGGAAGGGTATCAGGCGGGGTAGAATCCTGAGAAAACGGTAGGGACTGTGGAGCCAGAGGGAACTCATTGCTGTCAACTCTATTACTTACTAGCTACATGACATACTGGAGTACGTTACCTTCCCTGCCTACGACTCACTTTCCTTATCTGATTATGTTCAGGGGTTAGGGTCAGAATTAAAAGTGGGAATGTATAAAAAAAACAACAAACCTGGGTGTCAGACTTAGGATCTCTATATATTCATATATATGTCACTGAAAGTGTATTGAGGATGGTGTGTTCAACTCCCCTGTGAAAATTGCAATAAGGTGTTCCACAGGCAATTTCTGAAAATCCCATGATTTTCCTTTGAAGGGCAGGCATTAGGAGAGAGTTCATGATCAGTTCAGTATGTGAGTGGGTTCAGTAAGTCCTCAATGCAAACAAGAGGATTTCCATGGCAGGTATTATAGGTGCCAACCATGGTCATAGAAATATCTCAGAAATGTTACCATGGAATATACATTTTATGATTTACGCAGATCCTGAGGAAAATTGCCCCAGTAAATTAGCTGTCTTAATATTGTTGTAAATACTTTTTTAAAAAATTTGTTTTATGGAATTGTTTGATTTTTTGTAGAATATTTTCCAAATAAATTCCAATTTAGAATAGTTAAAAAAAAGTGGTGATGTAAACAAGCTGCTTAGCACAGCATCAGACCCACAGTTGACATGACCCCTTTGCTTATTTCCCTAAGGACAGATGTTAAAGGTATCCACTGAGTCACACAGTGACTTGTTGGGTTCCTGCTGTGCCAGACACGGGGCTCAGGGGACAGCCCTGATCCCACAGCAGTGGAGTGAACTGGTTAATAAACCAGGCAAGGTGAGGGCTCCCCTGAAGAGTGGGCTCTCTTCCGTTTATCAAAGAGATGGGTTTTACTGGAAATAAACCAGGATGTTTGAGTGGTCGGTGGTAAGATGGTGTACTCCCTGCAGAGGAAGAGAGAAGCAAGAGGAGGAGGAGCCCTCAGGCATGAGGACATGGGCCACCCTCCTGGGCGGGATCTCACTTGTGTTTGGGGTTGGCAGGAGTGAAGACAAGTATGAATGGTGACTAACCAGGTCTGTGTCAGTAAGAATGTTTGTATCGATGCTTCATTTTCTGTTGATTCCTCGTTTCTGCCTGAAGTACTTAGAGCGGTCTTTGGAATGTTCTAGCCAAGGGCAGAGAGGTGTTGATATGCTAAGATCAGTGTTAGGGAGCAGCACCCCGAGGACCCTTCACCATGGAGGCCATGGGAAGCTAAGAGAAGGAAGCTCAAGTGAAGTAAGTAAGATGTGTGTGTGAGAGCAGTGGGGAGGTGGGCCAGCCAGCTTGGCCAGCCTTCATCCTTTCCGAAGATAAAGACACTGAGGAAGCTCTGAACTGGGACACTGTCCTATTGTGTCCATCATTGTGTCCTGAGTTCTGAGCAGGGTGCTGGGCACAGTCTGCATTTCTTCAAATCTCAGATATCACTGTTGGCAAGATGCATCATTATTTCTTTTCCCACTAAAAAAGAAAAAATACACCAGTTAATGGTATGATGCCATGGATTGTCAGATCCACTCTGATTTTGCAGAAGATAAATGTGAAAAAAAAAGAATGTCCAGGAATTAATAAAATGTAACTATAAGCATCCAATAAATATTTGTAATTGGATGAATGAAGCGCATGGAGATTAGAATCAAGACAAAACACTACTGCATTTCAGCATAATTTAGGAATGCAAACTGTATTAAAACATGAATTTGTTCATCCTTGTCTTCTATTGATTCACTAATTTAGTCATTCATCCAGAAAACATATATTAGAAATGGATTATGTACCAGACACTGTGCTAGGAGCTGGCAATGTGGAAATCAATAGTTCGCCTTTTCAGGTTCAGGCCAGTAAGGGAGATGGACAGAGAAATAAAAAAAGTCACAATTCTGAGTTGGTAAGTCTCCACAAAAAGTAGGGACACAGTGCCCTGGTGGCTCCAAGGGACAGAGAAAAGCAAGGAGATCTTCCTGAAGAGGTGATGATGGAGCCGGATCTTCAAGTGTGGGTCTGTGGTCACCAGACAGAAGGAGGAAATAATTAGGCAAGAGCAGGTCTGAAGTGATGGGCAGTCGGGTGCACTTGGGAACCTAGGAGGAGTTTTGGGATGTATTGAGCTGGGTATGAGAATGGGCAGGACAGGGTTGGACAGCAGGCGGAGAGAAGCTCCTGGAAGCCTGAGATGTGATGCGAAGGGCCTCGGGCTGTGTATCAGCCCTAAGCCAAAGGTTGCCAACTTCCGGAATCCTGAGAGAAGGAGGGAGAGGGGGCCATGGTGATCTCTGCTTCAAACTGAGCAGCTCTGCTTTGACCTGTTTCATTTAAATTTTCAGATATCACTGTTGAGTGAATGAAGGAATGCATGGTGTGAACACTGGTGCTGCTGGTCCTTTGGGCTCCTGGAGGGTTGTAAGTGAGGGAGAGGAGATGAGGAAGCAGTGGGCTAGAGCCTGAGAGTTGTTCTCTGAGGCTCCGATGAAGGTAGCAGATGTTCTTACTACAGCTTCCCCATTTTCCTCTCCACCTGCCAGCCAGCCAACGGGGACAGGCAACGCTGGGAAATCACTGCCATGAAGTCGGAAG
>PVJC01007981.1:0-32500 GCA_004026665.1 Murina feae
GTTTGCAGGCTGGCCAAGCTCCCCAGTGGGAACCCTCACCCCATGGGGGTGTGGCAAGCTTGGGTGAGGGGCTGAGAGCAGTTGTAAAGCTGGCCACAGCTCCCATTGACCCTTGAGCCTTCCACCTGGGAAGCAATAGGGTGGCCAGGGCTTCTGCCTGGGAAGGCATCAGCCGGCCCAAGGAGCCTGATGCCTTCCCAGGGCAGAGGCTCGAGGCTGGCTGGCTCCTCCCGCCCCAAGGCTTCCACCTGGGAAGGCATTGGCTGGCTCAGGGTGCCCGATGCCTTCCCAGGATGAAGTCTCAGGGCCCGGCCTGCTCGTCCTGCCCCCTGGTTTCCGCCTGGGAAGGCATTGGCTGGCCAGGGTGCCCAATGCCTTCCCATGGAGGGAGCCCCAGTGTGCAGCTTTTCCGGGGCTGCGGCCTCTGCCATCTTGGCTAGGCTAATTTGCATACAGTCACTCAGATTGGCTGGTGGACATGGCTTAGGAGTCCCGAAGAAATGGTTAATTTTAATATTACACTTTTATTAGTTAGGATTATAAGAGTTCTTTTCAGCTAGTCTTCAGGTGGTTCTCAATGATGGTAGTTTAATAAATTGGTTGTAATTTTAATGTAGTCCTGAAAGGAATCAAGCACTGTGTTTACCTACTTTACCATCTTTATCAGAAGGCCTGTCCAATTGGATCTTAATAATCCCATTCATTTTTTCTGCAATTCTAGAACACTGGAGATGATAAGCACAATAGAAACGTAATAGTAACCAAATTTCACATACCTGTTGTAGAATTTATTCTGTAAAGTGGGTTTCCAGTCACTATTGAGTTTAGTGTGGATTCTTCAAGAAGGAAACAAGCTTTCTGGAAGTATTTAGTGACTGCTATGGCTGTAGTCCTCTGAAAGGGAAATGCTTCTACCCAATGAGAATAAATACAGATCATCACCAGGACATATTTACATCCCTAGGAGGAAGGTAACTAGAAAAAAATCTACTTTCCATACCTCAAAATATTTTTCATTTAAACCTCATAGTATTTATTAATTTATTTATTGACAGTATTACAAATGTCCCTCATTTACTGCCCTTTGTCTCCCTCCACCCCTCCATCAGTCTCTGCCCCACCACAGGCCTACACCACACTATTATGTATATAAGTTTTTTTGGTTAATCTCATCTGTCCACCCACCTCCCCTATGAGATCTGTCAGTCTGTTCCATTTATCCATGATTCTGCCACCTATTTTGTTCATCAGTTTCTTATATTCATTTGATTTTACATATAAGTGATATCATGTGATATATTCTCCAGGTCCATCCATACTGTTGTGAAGAGTAAGAGATCCGTATTTTTCACAACTGCACAGTATTCTACTGTGTAAATATACCACAGCTTTTTTTATCCACTCATCTACTGATGGGCCATTTGGGCTGTTTCCAGATATTAACTATTATAAATAATGCTGCAATGAACATAGCAGTACATATATTCTTTCTGATTGGTGTTTCTGGATTCTTAAGATGTATTTCTGGAAATGGGACTGCTGAGTCAAGAGCAGTTCCACTTTTAATTTTTTGAGGAAACTCTATACTGTTTTCCATAGTAGCTACACCAATCTGTATTCCCACCAGCAATGACTAGCATTCCCTTTTCTCTACATCCTTGCCAACATGTGTTGTTTGTTGATTTATTGATGGTAGCCTTTCTGATAGGTGTGAGTTGATTTTTCATTTGGTTTTAATTTGCATCTCTCTGATGATTAGTGATGCTGAGCAATTTTTCATATGTTTCTTAGCTATCTGTAGGTCTTCTTTGGAGAAGTGTCTATTCAGGTCCTGTACCCACTCTTTAATAAGGTTGTCTTCCCTTTGTGGAGTTGTATGAGTTGTTTCTATATTTTGAAAATTCACCTTTTATCACATATATCATTGGCAAACGTGTTCTCCCATACAGTGAGGTCCCTTTTCATTTTGGTGATGGCTTATTTTGCTATGCAGAATCTTTTTAGTTTGATGTATTCCCATTTGTTTATTTTTTCCTTTTGTTTCTCTTGCCCTAGGAGATGTATAGGTGAAAATGTATTTAGTCCATTGTATATAATTGCCTCCCGTGTTACATATTACTTGACCTCATGATGTGGCTCAATTTCTGGATTCTCTGTTCTGTTCCATTGATCTATATGCCTGTTCTTCTGTTTGTAACATGCTGCTTTCATTGCAATGGCTTTGTAGTATATCTTGATATCCAGTATTGTGATCCCTCCAACATTGTCCTTTCTCAACATTGCTGTGGCTATTCAGAGTTTTTTCCATATGAATTTTTGGAATATTGGTTCTCGATCTATGAAATATGTCATAGGTATTTTAATAGGAATTTCATTGAGTCTATAGATTGCATGGTTAGTATGGACATTTTAATGATGTTAATTCTTTAAATCTATGAACATCATAAATGCTTCCACTTGTTTGTTTCTTTCCATATTTCTTTTTCAATGTCCTGTAGTTTTCCAAGTACAGGATTTTTACATCCTTGGTTAAATTTATTTCAAGGTATCTTTTTTGTTGTTGTTGTTACTGTGATAAATGGAGTGTGTGTGTGTGTGTGTGTGTGTGTGTGTGTGTGTTGCTCTTTCTGAGAGTTCATTATCGGTGTATAAAAATGCCAGTGATTTTTGGCACAGTATTACCACATACTTTTATTAAATCTAGTAGGTTTTTTTGTGTGGAATTTTTAGATATTTCTATTTATAATATCATGCAATCTGTGAATAATGGCCGTTTCAAAACATCCTTTCCAATTTGTACGCCTTTTATTTTTTTTCTCTGCTCTCTGTGGCTAGGACTTCCAGTGCTATGTTGAGTAAGAGTAGTGAAAGCAGACATCCCTATCTTGTTCGTGTTTTTAAGGGAAATACTTTTAGTTTTTGCCCATTGAGTATGATATTGGCTCTATGTTTTTCATATATGGCCTTTATGATGTTGATGTATGATCCCTCTAATCCCACTTTTCTGAGATTTTTTAAAATTATAAGCTAGAGGCCCAGTGCACATACTTGTGCATTAGTGAGATTCCTCAGCCTGGCCTGTGCCTTCTCATAATCCAGGACTCCTCAGGGGTTGGGCTGAAACCAGCAGTCTGACATCCCCAAGGGATGTAGTAGTGCACGAAGTGACAGGTGGCCAAGGAGGAGCCTGAGTTCTGGCTGGGCGCTGCGTCACTCCCACTCATCCCAGTCCTGCTGTGCCACTGCTGCCACTTGGTAGTGCTGCTGCGGCAACAGGAGAGGCTCATGCCACCTCAGCTGCGCTTGCCAGCCATACGCCTGGTGTCTGGCACCCATCAGTCAGCTGAGCAGCACTCCCACTAAGGAAGTGCACTGACCACCAGGGGACAGTTCCTGCATTGAGCATCTGCCCCCTGGTGGTCAGTGCACATCATAGCTACTGGTTGTTCAGTCATTCTGTCGCTTAGGCTTTTATATATATAGACTAGAGACCTGATCCACAAAATTTGTGCAGGTGAGGGTCCCTCAGCTCAGCCTGCACCCTCTCACAATCTGGGACCCCTCGCTCCTAACCGCCCACCTGTTTGCTCCTTACCACATGGTTCGCCGCTGCTTAGCACTGCCATGGAGACAGGAGAAGCTCCCACCACTACCACTGCAGTCACCAGCTAGCTGTGAGCCCAGCTTCGGACTGAGCAGTGCTCCAGCTGTGGGAGTGTACTGACCACCAGGGGGCAGATCCTGCATTGAGTGTCTGCCCCCTGGTGGTCAGTGCACATCATAGTTACCCGTTGTTCTGTTGTAAAAGTCGCTGGGGTTTTACTATATAGATGGATGCTGGATTATATCAAATACTTTTTCTGTATCTAGTGATATGATCATGTGATTTTTATCCTTCATTTTGTTTATGCAATTTATTACATTTATTAATTTTGAATATTGTATCAGTCTTGCATCCCCAGGATAAATCTCATTTGGTCATGGTGTATGAACTTTTTAATGTATTGCTGAATTTGATTTGCTAATATTCTGTTGAGAATTTTAGCATCTATGTTCATCAGGGATATTGGCCTGTAATTTTCTTTTTTAGTAGTGCCTTTATCTGGTTTTGGAATTAGGATAATGCTGGTCTCATAAAAAGAGCTCAGAAGTATTCCTTCCTCTTGAATTTTTAGAGTAGTTTGAGGAGGATAGGTTTTAGTTCTTTGAATGTTTGGTAAAAACCTACCTGTGAAGCCATCTGGTCCAGGACATTTGTTCTGGAAGTTTTTTGTTGTTGTTGTTGTTGTTTTGTTTTGTTTTGTTTTGTTTATATTAGTGCTTAAATTTCATCAGTAGTTATCTGCCTATTAGGTTTTCTGATTCTTTCTGATTCAAGTTTGGAAGATTGTATTTTTCTAGGCATTTGTCTGTTTCATCTAGGTTATCCAGTTTGATGGCAAATAATTGATCATAGTATTTTCTTATAATCTTTTGTATTTCTATGGTATCAGTTGTTATACCTCTCTTTTATTTCTGGTTTTATTTGTGTTGGTACTCTCTCTTTGTTTTTTTTAAAGAGTCTGACTATAGATTCATCAATCTTGTTTATCTTTTCAAAGAACCAGCTCCTGCTTTCAGTGATGTTTTGTATTTTTTGTTATAATCTCAGTGTCATTTATTTCCACTCTAAGATTTATTATTTCCTTCCTTCTACTCACTCTGAGCTTTATTTGTTTGTTTATTTATTAATTATTTAGTTGTATGCTGAGACTATTTATTTTAGCTTTTTAGTTTTTCCTTTGCATACCTCAAAATGTTAGCATATCTAATAGTACTAATTAACTTAATATTCCCTCTTTTGTTGAGAGAGAGAGAGAGAGAGAGAGAGAGAGAGAGAGAGAGAGAGAGAGAGACCTTTTGAAATATTTCAGGAATTCTTATGAAGAATCCCAAAGTTATTTGGGGGTAAAATGAAGATTCTATTTACATTTTGAAATTTGGGAAGTTTGTCAAATATATCAAAAGTTTTTAAACAAATAGGTTTATAGGTTACTGTGAAACAATACATAGTTATCCATTCTGTCATGGTAACAACTAAAGTCTTCACAGGCAAGTATAGAAAGTTAAATGGTTGGAAGTAAAATTAGTTCTTTTAACATTAAGAAAAGTTGGATTTCCTAAGAAATCAAATACCTGGTGGTGCAGAGCATAAAATAATTCTAATAAGACATGAAGTCTTGTTTTTTCCTTTATGATTTCTGTAAAAGTATAGCAATAGTACAGGAACATTTAGTTCTTTTAACAGAGATAGAAAATGGAATTCTAATTTTGTATCAGTACTTTTGGCATTGAAAGAATGTTAAGTAGAATCATTTCAATCTTACTTAGCTTGACCATATATAAGATTTCTTTTTTAAAATTAGATTTTTATAAATTTTTAGCACTTTCACAATCCTTTTGCAGCTTTCATAAACCTTCTAGTTTTGTCCTATCTTTTTTCTTACTTATTTGGAAAAATCATTTTATTTTAGAACAATATTATTTTCTTATCCTTTGTCAAAAATCCATTTCCATTCTTCATTTCTTTTTTCCCCACAAGCAAACACATCTTACTTTTCATATACAATTATTTTCAATCACCAAAACATACTCCTCTTTGTTCTCATCACTTTCCCAGAGATTCTGCCTCTTAAAATCCAAATTAAGTTTTGTCATAAATGTCTGGAACTTATTCTGAGGCATCTTATGTACTCCTAGACTTGTAAAATGGCACACTAAAGTCTCTAATTTATTATTCTGTCTGTTTTGCCACCCTGTCTTCTAGCTCACAAAGCTAGCAGAACAACCACATACCTTTTCTAATTTCAGCCCTTCTTTAGTGTTTACATTGAATTCATTGTTTAACCTAGTACACTTCAAGGTTTCCAGCAACAAAAGACATTTGTAAATGATTTGTTGAAAAATTCAAGCACAAACTCTTATATCCTAATTATCTCTAGTTACATCATTTGTTTTTAACAATTATACTTACACTAGAGGCCCATTGCATGGATTCATGCCCTGGTGGAGTCTGTTGCCCTGGCCTGCAGTGCTCAGGACGAAACTGCCTCTTTGACATCCCCCGAGACCTCCTGGACTGCAAGAGGTTGTAGGCCAGGCCAAGGGATTCCACCAGTGAATAATCATGGCTGGGGAGGGACTGTCAGAGGGCTCCAGGGCATGTCCAGCCCACCTTGCCCAGTCCTGATTGGGGCCAATCAGGGCCAACTGGCAGGGGAAGGACTGTGGAAGGTTGGCCAGCCAGGGAGGGACCACAGGAGGGCTTCAGGGCATGTCTGGTTGTCTTGCTCAGCCTCGATTGGCCAGACCCCAGCAGCAAGCTAACCTACTGGTTGGAGCATCTGCCCCTTGGTGGTCAGTGTGCATCATAACAACTGGTTGAATGGTCGAATAGTAGGACACTTCACGTATTAGGCTTTTATTATATAGGATTACTTCTAAAGATTTCATGAGGCTTTAAAGTGATTAGCCATTATCTTAGGTTATTTTTCTTGCTGATAAATTTTGTAACAAAGAAAATATGAACTTATATGACCAATAAACCCAGGTAGAATGAGATTGGTATGTTTGCATTATTTTACAGTGCTAATAACTCTAAAAACATTTCAGTATTCTTTAAACCAATAACCTTAAGTTAGCTTTAATTTACTAAAGATTTGTCCTAGATCATATGTACTTGAAAAGCATTTGAGTTACTTTCCATTACATTTTATTTATTCATATAAGTGATTGTTTGTTTTTAAGCTGATTAAATAGGGTTCCTTTATATTGAATTTTAAGTTTATAAATTAATTTTGTCCATATCATTCAGCAGTATAAAATACCATTATCTATAACATACATACATAGATATACAGATAAACACAGACAGAGATCACATAGCTTTCATTTTAAAATATTAGTTACTTTTTAAGTACAATAATACAACACTCAGAAGAAAAACTGTATCTAAGTCATGCTCCTGGCAGATGAACTATGTCTTTTAGAAGTTTTTACAAATCAATCAAATAATGTGCTCTATTGTCTTTGAGAGTTTTGAGATCCTATCTTTTAAGGGTGTCTGTTATGGTGGACTTATCTAAACAAAGATTCCCCTTTTGAAGAAGATGGATGACTTGTTAAGAAGCTTAAGCAAACAGAAAGAGGACACAATAAAAATTAATAGGAAGCAAATGTGAATCTTAAATTTGGAAAGCTCAGGACTCAGGATGCAAATGGAGTGACTTCAGAAGGCCTACATTTAAAGGGACAGGTATTCCTAGAGGGGGGAAGAGAAGGAGATGACACTAGAAGTGGAGACTGAACAAAAGATGGTTGCTACTCCCCTCCCTCCAGAAATATAGAAGACTAGAGGCCTGATGCACAAAATTCATCCAAGGGGCTCAGCCCTCACACAGCCCTGGCTTCATCTGGAAGGTCCTCCAGAAGGATGTCTGGTCTAATTAGCATATTATGCTATTATTATAGATGGGGGAGGGAGAAAAGAGCCTTCAGAAGCCATTTTAACTTTTTCCCCAAATTGTTTACCTCCATTAATTTAGAGTCCTAAATACGTTTGGAAGCATCAAGGTACTAATTAAAATAGGAATATCATTCAGTTTGTTTTACTTTAAAGCCACTGTTTTCTAATTTAGTTTTAAGAAAAGCAGTTTTTGTGTCAACAGGTCCCCATAATGACTAGTTATAATTTACAGGATTAGGGCCCATAATTTTCAAACATCAGGAGTTCCAGAAGATGGATCATTCCCTTTGTACATAAAGTCCCAATTATAGAAAGAGTATTCTGACAGAAGTACAAAAGAGTATAGACTCACCAAACGGTTTCCTCAAGTCCCATAGAGAAAACCAGATGTGTACTAGTATGTTAAAACCCATACACAAAAACCAGCAACAGAGGACACCCAAATAAATCTGAAACTTTATCAAGGTGAGAAGTTTGGGACCAAGAGGACTTTCCCAGTCAAATCTGGGACCACTGAGGACATTTGTAGGTACCTTACTCAAATCCAGGGTACTAAGCGACAAGTAGCTATTGACCCCATTTCTCACACCATATAATGTTAACCAATAAAGAGTTGAGGCTATACTAGTAAAATAAAAGTTTATTTGGGGTTTTAAAGGCTTCAAAACTGGAAGATGCAGATTCATGTAGCAACCCAAATTGCACTCTGGAGAGAACAAAGAAAGCAAGGTTTATAAAGGCAAGAACAACAAAATGTAATTCCTTTATGCAAATACCGGATTGCTGGCTTGGTTAACATGGATTGGTTAGTTACACTATACAAATGAGGAAGGCAGAAACTACAGGGAAGGAAGTAAAGTCTGTACGTGTCCATATAATCATTGTTATTACAGGATATTTATAACTCTATGATGTTTATACTTTAGGACGTTTATGACTTCTGGATGTTTATAGCTTGGACTTGAGCTGAGTTTAGCAACAGGTGTAACAACTTAATAGCAGCTCTAAGAACTGAGGCACAAGATATGCGCCAGCCCCACTTTCCTAAGAGCCTCCTGACTCTATTTTAAGTGACTGTCTTTGCAGTGTTTATTCCATTTTTTTTATTTTCTAAATTTTAACAGCCAGAAGGCTTTGGAATCTCACCTATGAGGTAAAATCCTGTTTCTCCCACTTGTTAGCTGAGTGACCTTGGGACATTTAGTGAACCTTTTTACATCTCAGTTTTGTCATCTGGAAAACAGGTCTTAACAACTATCTTACATGATTGTTGGGAAATTTAACTGGGATACTCTTAGGCATCATCTAATATATTGTGGAGGATACTCAACTGTTTGATGGTGGTTTGGACTAGATGACTGTTTAGATATCTTCCAACCTTGAGATCCTGTGACCCATGCCTTTTCGGAAGATTTCATTCCTCTTTGATCTCTCCAATGTTCAAATTATCAGAACACTTTGCCTAAAGCACTGAATTTATCACTTGATCATACACTCTCAAAATATTATGAAGTACATATTATACATACAAAAAAGTGTATAAAACATCTATGTGCAGCTTAAAGAATGATAATTAAATAAATACTCTTATGTACACCATCTTGCTTAAGAAATAGAGCATTATTTAAGAGGACCATAGAGGTCCCCTATGTGCCTCTTCTTGATCATATCCTTCTCTTGTTTCCCCAGAGGTAACCATTACCTTGAATTTTGTGTTAGTCATTCTCTTTCATTTCTTCATTTTTTATCAATCCTTTGTTTCTGATAGTTATATTTACATGTGTATAGTTTGTTCTTTACCATTGTTATATAGTACTTCATTATTTGCATATACAACATTTTAGTCATTCTCCTGTTGAGAGACAACTGGGTTGTTTCTAGTTTGGAACTATGGCAAACAGTGCTGCTACAAACATTCTTGTGCCTATCTTTTGGGCACAGGTGTAGGAGCTTCTTTAGTACAGATCCACAAGAGTTGAATTGTTGGGTTCTAAGATAAGCACATGTTCAAATTTACTAGATAAGGCCAAATAGTTTCACATGGTTGTTCCCATTTACAGTATCACAATGAAAATTTCTTTTACTACATATTTTCATCCAAAGGCTGATATTGTCAGCCTTTATAATTCTGTCAATCTGTTAGGTGCAAAAAAGGTGTATCATTGTGGGTTTAATTTGCATTTTTCTGATTAATAATTAGACTGAGCATATTTTTTATAACCCATGAATATTTTTTCTTTTGTGAAATGCCTATTCATGCATTCCACTTATTTTTTTCTGTGGAGTTGTTTGTTGTGTTGTTTTTTTCTTATTTATTTACTAGGGGCCTGGTGCACAAAAATTTGAGCACTCGGGGGCTCCCTCAGCCTAGCCTGTGCCCTCTCACAGTCTGGAACCCCTCAGGGGATGCCCACCTGCTGGGGTGCCTGGCCAGCCTGGGTGAGGGGCTGATGGCTGTTTGCAGGCTGGCCAAGCCCCCCAGGAGGGACCTTCACCCCATGGGAGTGTGGGCAGCCTGGGTGAGGAGCTGAGGGCCATTTTCAAGTTGGCCACAGCTCCCATTTACCCAACATCCCAGCGAGGCTGGCTGGAATCAGGTTTCTGGGGTTTATTTTTCTTCTATAATTGAAATTTTGTTGCCTTGAGCAGAGACCTAGGCAGGCAACGAAGCCTCCTGCTTGCTCTAGCTCCGTGGCTGATGGCCGCCATCTTGGCTGGGTTAATTTGCATACAGCCGCTCTGATTGGCTGGTAGGTGTGGCTTGGCTGGTAGGCGTGGCTTAGGTGTAATGGATTGAGGGTCAATTTGCATATTACTCTTTTATTAGATTAGCTAGGACCTCTTTATATAATCACATATTCTTTTGTTGTATTTTCCTTGATTATGCACACTTTTTTACTCATCCTCGTTATAAACTTCTTCAAAACAGAACTGCCCTTCCCTCACACAAGCCTCTCAGTTGGGCCTGAGGAATACTATATAGCTGACAGATTAGGTTTCTAAATGGTCAGCCTGAGTCATGGGCAAGTTAGAATAAACAAGCTCTTTGATCTTTGACCTCTACCTGAAGTTACTGAAGGAAGTGGGTTTGAGAGGTAAAGGTACTGACAATATTTAAACCTTGAGTGCCAGACTAGGCTTAACACTCTATCACAAAATCTTAAGCCTCACGGTGATTCCCCCCAGGCAGAATTTTCATTTCACAACCGAGGTAAAGTCAAAATATATCTAGAATGTGACTGCTTCTCACCATCTCTACTATCAATCTGCCTGATCAAAACCTCACTCATATTGCAAACACATTTAACTTGTTTACACTCTAACTTCAAGGCCTTGTGATTTCTTCAGCCTCAAGTACTCTTTCATTAGTTTAATGGCTTACTCTCTCACTTCATCCTTTTCTTCAATGTCACATGGCAGACGTGTTTTCCCTGACATTTCAAATAACAACTCTTATCATTCTGTCCTCTTATTCCACCTCATTTTCAGAGCACTTGCCACCCAACATGTTGCATATTTGTTTATTTTCTCCTTTCTCTTGCTAAAATATAAGCTCTATGAGGGCTACATGAGAGTTAGGTCCTTGTCTGACTTTTTTACCCCTGTATCTTGGCCTCCAAGCAGCCTTGGAAACTTGTAGGTTGTCACTAAAGATATGTTGAACTAAAAAGTGAAAGTCACTTGCTCAAGATCACATGGCTAGTGACTGCTGAAATCAGCATTCTAATCCAAGACTATGGAATTCATAACTGGTGTTCTTTCTCCTACTATACCAAAACCCTGCTCCTTTCTTCAAAATCTCAAGAACAGATTTCAGACTAGTCTTGGAAGGACTGTGGCCTTAGATGAGAGAGAAAACAGGTATCAGGGCCCAGTAGAAAAGAGGAACACTAATGCCTTGGGGAACCTGTATAGTGAGAAGGACTTATTCTTTCCAGGTAAGGAGAGAAGACAGTGGGCAGAAAACATGGAAGAGGCAGGGAATGTAGTTGAGGGGAGTTTGGTTATTGTCTCTATAGCGTGGTTTAATCTCAGCTCCTAAATTTCTCTCCCATATACCCAAAGTTCTATTCTCAGTGACTCATTTATTTCAGAGACTTACCAATGGATTATGCAAAGGAGATTGGCTGTAGCTTACTGGTCTGAAAGGGAGATTCTCTGAATCTTGTAATTCTTTGTGAGGTCCTGAGGAGCTACTTGGAAAAAACATCCCAAGGACATAAAGGACTTGGGAGGGCTATGGAGTACATTGATTGAAGAAAGGGATGAGGACTGCCCCTACACCCCTAGCCCTTTGATCAGAGGTCCTGTAGCCCCTAGCCCATTTTTGTTTAAAGTATGGTCTCCAGATAAGCACCATTGGCATCATCTAATAACTTGTTAGAAATGCAGATTCTCAGACCTCACTTCAAACCTACTGAATTAGAAGTGATATTTTAACAAGATCCTCACATTATTTATGAACACATTCAAGTTCAAGAAGCTAGAGTTGTTTATAGTTATAATTCTTTTATTTCCATTGCTACATTGTATTCCAGTGCCTGAATATATCATAATTTATATATCTAGAAGCTAGAAACTTCTAGAGTAACAAAGATGCCTATGGGCAGGTAGTGTGGTTGTCCCAATTTGGTTCCTCCCAACCTCACTGTCTTCTCAGAATGCTCTCACTATGCCCTAGTGTTGCTCCCCTAGAACACAACCAAATCCTAGATAGACAGACACTGGAGTTTTCTGTTGATGCTCATCAATAGGAGAGTTAAGTAAAGGCAAACAAAAAAACTAAAAAATGAACAAACACGTTTTCAAAGCTCACATTTATATAAAAACTAGAGGCCTAGTGCACTAAATTCATGAACATGGGGGAGGGGTCCCCTCAGCCCAGCCTGCACCCTAGGGGGATGTCTGACTGCTGGGGATCGGGCCTAAACTGGCAGTCTGACATCCCTCTCACAATCCTGGCTCCTAATTGCTCACCTGCCTGCCTGCCTGGTCACCCTTAACTGCCTCCTCTGCTGGCCTGGTTACCCATAACTGCCCCCTGCTGCCAGCCAGGTCACCCCTTACTGTGCCCCCTGCTGGCCTGGTCACTCCCAACTTTTCTCCCTCTGCTGGCCTGGTTGCCCCTAATTGCCCTCCCTAGTCACCCCCAACTGTTGCCTCTGCCAACCTGGGTGCCCCTCATGACCCCCCCCCACTGGCCTGGTTACACCATGCAGCCTGCTTGTTCAGTTGTTTGGTCATCCCTCACTAACCCTCCTGCCAGCCTTGCTGTAGGCAGCCATCTTGTGCGAGTGTGAGGGTTAATTTGCATATTGCCTCTTTATTATATAGGATGATAATTGTTTTTTTCTTATCTGAGAAACCACCAACAAAATAGTTCCTTGGGAGAATATGAAATACAGATTTCTGAATCTACAAATGTAGTAAGCACAGCAAAGAAAAAGTTTCCCTAAGCCTCAGTTGCCCTTCTCTCAAGCTAATTGCCCTGTGACCCAGATAGACTTGCTTTGTTTGCTTTGCTCTTCAGTCACTTTGCTTGGGTTTTCTCTCTCCCTGACACCTAGATCCCTCCAAGCAACAAGGGATGGGCAGTGTCTTTTATCTTCTGCTACATGATAGTGGCCTACCATGAGCACCAAGATTCTCCACTTTACTTTTCAAACTTCCAGAGTGACTCAAAGTCCTTTATCCTCAATTCTACTTTAGAATAGACTTACTGGGAAAGACATGGGCATTTTTTGAACTCCGGGTAGTTAACAGGTTTAAACAAAAGTTTTAAAACAGTGCCTGATATAGGTCCTGGTTACTTCCTGTTCATCTCACTGTGAGATTCTCAAGTTCTTAGGATCCCCCACCTTTGAAACTTTCCAGGATGATTCACAGAGGTAAAAGTCCCCCTTTTCTTCATTCCAGTCCCCTTATAGTGATGTGGTCTAAAGATATCCCCCTTATAGGTTGGAAGGGAGAGGGAAAGGAGAGAGGAGAGAGGATAAAGGAGAGAGAGAGAGAGAGATTTGCCACCCTCTGCATGCACACTGATTAGGTATTGATCCCGAATCCTGGTCATGTGCCCAGACTGGGAATCAAACCGAAGACCTTTTCATACACAAGACAATGCTCAACCAACTGAACCACACCGGTCAGGGTCAGTTAACAAAACTTTAAATATATAATCCACATAACCTGAAAAATAAATGACAAGTGCATTCATTTGCTAATGAGAGTCTATTAACACACCAAGAAAAGCCATGTGCCTGTGCTTTAAGGATTAACGCATTGTGAGGCAGCTGCTTTTAGTCTGTAAGAGAGTGTTAGTAGGAAAGAATTCTATTGTAAGAAAGGTTGATATATTGAATTAAGTCTTTAAAGTAAAGCAAGAAAATGGAGAAATGGGCAGAAAAACAGGTGCAAGAGAAGCTGAAGAGACAAGACAGGAACATTAAGGTTGACACTTACACTTTGCTTTTATGCTGTAGTTTTGAAATTTGATTTGGGGAAAGGAAGATTTCTGCTTGAAGTGGGAATGCATTTAGACTGATAATGCAGGCAGATAATAGCTGCTCTTAGATCTGGTTATATGTGTAAGAGGATGGCTCCTCAAAATAGATCTGGATATATGGACAATGTGCTCCTATAACTCTTTCTCTTTAGATAAGCAATCTTGAACTGCTACAAGGTCAGCTCGTGTGTAAGGGCTGTCTGGGCTCAGGACAGGGAAGTACATCAGGCTGCCTCAGGTGCTGATTAGTGAGCTTGGAGAGGAAGCCACAACACCTAATTAGCAACAAATGTTCATAGAATGAAAGGCAACACTAGTGAAATGCTATGTCATTCTTAGACCCTAGTTCCCAAACGCCAGTGTGCCTCAGACTCACTGAAGATGCTAGTTAAACATGGAGATTTCTTGTTCCCAACTCCCAGAGATTGTTTCAGGTGGTTCTGACACAGGTGGTACCCACCATACTTTGAGAAACATTGTCATGGGCAGAGGTGGGGAACCTTTTTTCTGCCAAGGGCCATTTGGATATTTATAACATCATTTATGGGCCATACAAAATTATCAACTGAAAAATTAGTCTGCTCTACGTAGTCAAACATTTAATTAACTCACCCCTAGTGCCTTTGCAGGGTCAGACCAAATGATATTGAGGGCTTTTTATGGCCCATGGGCTGGACATTCCCCACCCCTGTCTTAGGGTAAGATGCTAGCCAAATGAGAGAAAGGTTTTTAATGAACAATGTTTCTTCCCTTCTCTGGGTCTCAGTGTTGTCTTTATTTTGGGTTGGCTGGACCAGATGTTTCCCAATGTTGTTTTCATTTTTATGAGGCTATAGATATGAATATGCATATTTGTGTGTTTCCTATGAATTAGAAAGTAGAGGGCATAAAAGTTAAGAAAAATGTCTAGGCCAACAATGTGAAAGAGACCCCAAACAACCAGGAGTGTATTGGGTAAGCAGACTGGAGAGGGGTTTATGGAGTTATGAATTTACTTCAAAAGATAAAATCAAGGTAATGTGGTTTTGGCTTCAGGAGAGCTAACATGGGGTGAAGGAACAGACAAGGTCTGTGTGGATCCACCCATCATAGAAGGGAAAGCGGAAGGAAATTAATATTTATTGAATACTTAATATACTTACCTAAAAGCTAAAGGGTGACAGATTTAAACTCCACAAAAGGACAAACTTTCTAATTGCGAAATGGGCTCCCCATTACCAGAGGGTGCAAGCCAAAAAGATCTTTGCTTTATGGGAATGCTAAAGGGAAGATCTAACATTAAATAGTGATGCCTGCAATGGTGGTTAAGGTGTTGGGAGAGGAGAGGGTCAAATCAGATGATCTTTAAGGTCCTTGGAAAAACACTGAGAGCCAGTGAAATGAAAAAAGGCTGCTGATTCACATTTATGTGCTGTCTCAGCTCCAGACCCCTTGTATTACCTGCCTAGCCTGTTAGGGATGTGCAGTGAAGCTGTAGGGACCTCTGCAGCACCTTTCTGCTTCCAGAGGTATTGGCATTTTGAAAGCAATCCAAGAAAAAATGGTAATGCTGAACCTAATGGTAGCATTTCAGACATCAACCACTTGGGAGTAAGTGGCTTTAAGCCTTGGTGCAGAGACTGCTGTTTACACTATTCTTACAGGTAAGTTAGTCCTGAAAGCAGAGACCCTTGTGTAGAGCACTGAAACCTGTGGTCTTATCTGCCTAGTGGTATTATCTTGCTTCAGGATTTGGACCTGTCTGACTTCAGAAAAATGTAGGAAATCCTAAACAATCACCAGCATCCTGTCCGAGGAGTTCCAACTTTATGTTTTCCCAACTCAGTGTTTTCTGGCACGTAAAAGGATGCACAATTTTAGAACATCATTGTTCTGTATATGTGCACGTGTGAGTGTGAGTGTGTGTGTGTGTGTGTGTGTGTGTGTGAGAGAGAGAGAGAGAGAGAGAGAGAGAGAGAGAGAGAGAGAGAAGAGCTATGTGGCCTTGGGCAAGTCACTTAACTTCTCAGTTTTCCCATCGGTAAAATGAGAACCTAATAGCAACTGTCTCACAGGATTATTGGGAAGATTGAGTGAAACAATGGTTGGTAGTATTCAGTATTTTGTGCCAGAGTAAAGGCTGAATAAATAGTAGTTATTATTACTATTCTTATCATTATTCCATCCTTGCATTGCTGCCCTGGGCTTTCATTCACATCACACTGTGGACAAGAGCTATGATGCTTAATCAGGGACAAGTTTGCAAATCATAACTGTCACAGCAAAGAAAGACAGCTTTTCCTTCCCCCTTTTCCTTCCCTGGAGGTTTGAGACACTTGGGTGGTATCTTCTGTCTCTGTTGGCTCTGAGTTAGCCTTTGTGTTTTCTTTGGAATGGCCGCATCTGCAGAGCTGAGTCTCCCACTACTCATGTCTTCTTTGGTGCAGTGCTCTCGCTGGTTTGGAGGGTGTGAGCCAGAGGATAGTGGGCTGTTTTCATCCAGCTTGGAATTTGGCCAGGGAACAGAGGAAATCCAGGCTGGAATGGGGCCAGGCTTTTTAGCTTCTGCACAGCAACAATAGGAGGAAAGGGTCCCAACTGAAATGCCTGAATGGGGAAGAATAAGAATGATAGACACAGGGTAGTTCCACAAAGCCTCAGGGCCATGCCTGCCCTATTTATACCAGTCTAGTGTTAGCCAAGTAGCTTCTGTACTAACTTCTCTCATCAGGTCTCCTGCATATGTTTGAAAATGGTACTTCCTGGCAGGTGAGTGAACTGTTGTTGTGAAGAACATGCATACATACATTACATTCCCGGAGACAATTTAGTGGAATGGTTAGGGATAGGACTCTGCAGCTGCACTGCCTGGGTGTGAACCCTTACTCCAAAACTTACCAGTTGTGTTATTTTTCTTTTCTTTGCTTCAGTTTCCTTATCTGTAAAATGCAGATAGTAGTATTTACCTTGTAGGCTTGCTCTAAGCATTGGAGTGAATTAATAGGTAAAAAGTGCTTAGAACAGTGCATGACACACATGGTAACCACTCTACAAGTGCTTATTATTGCCATTGAATCAACAAGCAGCTAAATCAAGAATTAAGTAAACCGTCAATACCTGTTCTATGCTGGGTACAGGACATAAAAGTGATATATAATATTCACCTGCTCTTAAAGACCTCATATCTAATAGTGTACTCCAAAGAGCTTTGAATGATGAGGCAGAAGACCCGGGTTTGAGACCTTACTCTACTACCTAGAACTGTAAAGTAGTAGGTTCAACACTGTCCTCCTCCTGCTATAAAATACATAAACTCCCTTATTATCTGCCTGACAAGGACAGACTCTGCTTACATACCTTCAAAATAAGGAGATAAATTACTTAAAGTAGGCTCTGCCACATTACGTGATTACTTTATCCCTCAGTTTCTCACCTATTTAAATGATGGCATATCATATGGACATCAGAGGCTTTCTGTAAATATATAAAAAAGGAATGGTTGTGACTCTGTTAAGCAACCTCAGGCTTAAGTAGGCTGTTCAATGGGGTCAGAGAAAACAATTTTTTAAATGTATTTTTATTGATTTCAGAGAGGAAGGGAGATAAAGAGAGCGGTAGAAACATCAAAGATCAGAGGGAATCATTGATTGGCTGCTCCTGCAGGTCAGACTGAGCCTGCAACCCAGGCATGTTCCTTGACTGGAATCAAACCTGAGACCCTTCGGTCCACAGGCTGACACTCTATCCACTGAGCCAAACTGGCTAGGGCAGAGAAAATAATTTTTTAAAGTCTATGTGGCAAAAAAATGGAGACCTCTCTATCACTTGTTGTAATACTTTAAGCAATAAAAAAAAGAAAACAATATTTTAACTAAAAAAAATAAAAAATAAAGTCTATGTGGCATTGGCTACTTTTGAAAAGTGGCAGAATGTTCTGCACCCATTTTTACATTGCATGGGTGGAGGGTCGGTAACTGTGAACCAATTACTGTAGCTGATATGAGGAGCATAAGGTAGAGCTTGCATTCTCCTTGAGGGTAGGGTAAAGGGGATTCTCCCAAGCTCAGTTGGCTGGGGACACAGTGAGGAAGGGTGAGGCTGTGATGCCAGCTTTCATCCTCAACAGCTATGTACTTTTGGCTGTCGCAAGGGGAGGTGTTGCAACTGGAACAGATCAATAGGGCACTAACAGTAGGCTTATGTATTAGGTTTGACACACTCCCAAAGACTCCAACTTCTTTACTGATACATGGATTCCTGCCTCTGCCCAGAGGCATGCAGCCACATTGAGTCACAGAATATCTGTGCAACTATTGTGTAGGTTCCAGTTGCCAGATATTAAGAGCTATATGATTGTTTTGTTTCCCTCTCCACACCTGCCAAAAGGATGGGAGAAAGGAAGGAGGAATGAGTTGGGAAGAAGTTTTGAAGGTCACACATCTTTAGGCCTTATTACCAAGGGCCTGTATTTGGGAGATATAATATAGAGCCCTTCTTATCACTTTTTGAGCCTAAAAAATATGAATTTCTATTACTACCTTTTTCTTGGGACCAGAAGTAGCAAGATCAAGCCATAAGTTTCCCTTTGGCTTAGATATATATGAGCATACATTGTTAGCTAGGAATGTTATCAAATTCTAGAATCTCTGGGTTTGGAGGACTTCTTTGAGGTTATTTAGTCCATTCCCCTGCCTCGAGGCAGGCCTACACTTACCCCCTCCAAGACAAATGAAAATCTCTTGTTTTTAATATATTTTTATTGATTTCAGAGAGGGAGAGAGAGATAAACATCAATGATGAGACACTGATAGGGTGCCTCCTGCATGCCTCCTACTGGGGATGGAACCTTCAACCTGGGCATGTGCCCTGACCAGGAGTTGAACTATGACCTCCTGGGTTAATGCTCAACGACTGTAACACACAGACCAGGTGAAAATCTCCTATTTTTAAAGTTCTGTAGAGATAAATATTCAACAGTCTCCTCTAGCTGCCTATTTCACTGCTTAATAACTTATGATGGGAAAGTTCTTACTTTTGTTTGCCTACTTGGTGTTATAATTCATACACTTATCTTTTTTTATTTTTTTATTTTTGCTTAAAGTATTACAACAAGTGATAGGTAGGTCTCCATTTTTGCCCTTGCCCTTCCCCCCTCCTCCCCTACCCCCCAGTTTTTTGTGTCCATTGATTATGCTCATATGCATGCATACAAGTCCTTCAGTTGATCTCTTAACTCCCCCCCCAACCCTCCCCAGCCTTCCAGCTATAGGATGACAGTCTGTTCAAGCTGTTCTGTCTCTGTATTTGTCTGTTTATCAATTTATAATGGTCTTTATTATCCATAAATAAGTGAGATCATGTGGTATTTTTCTTTCATTGACTGGCTTATTTCACTTAGCATAATGCTCTCCAGTTCCATCCATGCTGCTGCAAATGGTAAGAATTCCTTCTTTTTTACAGCAGCATAGTATTCCATTGTGTAGATGTATTACGGTTTTCTAATCCATTCCTCTGCTGATGGGCACTTAGGCTGTTTCCAAATCTTAGCTATGGTAAATTGTGCTGCTATGAACATAGGGATGCATATATCCGAATTTCTGATTGGTGTTTCTGGTTTCTTGGGATATATACCCAGGAGTGGGATCACAGGGTTAAATGAGAGTTCCATTTTTAATTTTTTGAGGAAACTCCAAACTGTCTTCCATAGTGGCTGCACCAGTCTGCATTCCCACAGAAGGGTTCCTTTTTCTTCACATCCTCTCCAGCACTTGTCATTTGTTGATTTGTTGATGATAGCCATTCTGGGAGGTGTGAGATGATACTGCATTGTTGTTTTGATTTGCATTTATCGTATAATTAGTGACTTTGAGCATGTTTTCATATGTCTTTCTGCCTTCTGTATGTCTTCTTTTGAAAAGTGTCTATTTAGGTCCATTGCCCATTTTTTGATAGGATTGTTTATCTTCCTTTTGTTAAGTTGTATGAGTTCCCTGTAAATGTTGGCTGTTAAACCCTTATCGGTGATATCATTGGCAAATATGTTCTCCCATGCAGTGGGCTTTCTTGTTGTTTTGTGGATGGTTTCCTTTGCTGTGCAAAAGCTTTTTATTTTGATGTAGTCCCATTTGTTTATTTTCTCTTTGGCTTCCTTTTGCCCTAGGAGCAGTATCAGTGAAGAAATTCCTTCGGCACATGTTTGCATTTCGCTGCCTGTGTATTCCTCTAGTATTTTGACGGTTTCTCGTCTTACATTTAGGTCCTTTATCCATTTTGAGTTTATTTTTGTGTATGGTGTAAGTTAGTGGTCTAGTTTCATTTTTTTGCATGCATCTGTCCAATTTTCCCAACACCATTTATTGAAGAGACTGTCTTGACTCCATTGTATGCTTTTACCTCCTTTATCGAATATTAATTGGGCATAGTGGTTTGGGTCAATTTCTGGATTCTCTATTCTATTCCATTGATTTATATGTCTGTTCTTGTGCCAGTACCAAGCTGTTTTAAGAACAGTGGCTTTGTAATATAGCTTGATATCTGCTATGGAGATCCCACCTACTTTGTTCTTCTTTCTCGGGATCGCTTTAGCTATTTGGGGTCTTTTTTAATTCCAGATGAATTTTTGTACAGTTCATTCTAAGTCTGTAAAATATACTGTTGGTATTTTAATGGTGGTTCCTCAGCCCAGCCTGCCCTCTCTCACATATTGGGAGCCCTTAGGGGGTGTCCTACTGATGGCTAATGCACACTCCCTCCTCCCCTTGGAGAGCAGGCCTAAGCCACAGTCTGGCACCCTTTTGTGGGAGGCGAACAAGCTAATCAGGGGAAGTCAGCAGCCCCATCACCCCAGTGCTGCAGCCACTGCCAGTCACCACAGCCACCAAGGTGTTTTCATCAACACGGACTCCAGTCTGTTCACCACGAAGAAATGACAACTTTCTTTAGGCGTTTTCAACATGCGTCTTTCATAGGATATGACATTTATTTATTTCTTTTTTATCCTCACCTGAGGATATGTTTCCATTGATTTTTAGAGAATGTGGAAGAGAAGGGGAAAAGAGAGAGAAACATCAAAGTGAGAGGAATACTTTGATTGGTTGCCTCCTGCATCAGCCCTGACCTGAGCCCCAGGCAGGAAGGAGCCTGCAACCTAGGTACATGCTCTTGGTCAGAATTGAACCCACACCCTGCAGTCAGCAGGCTAAGGCATTATGCACTGAGCCAAACCAGCTAGGGCAGGATATGACATTTGTTTGCCCTGCAGCAGTAGACCTTCATTTTTTTTCTCCAGGAGTGTGGTGGAAAAACCCTAGATCACCTTTTTTGATTCTTATTACCCAAGTTACTAAGAATATTACCAGTGGCATACAGGGAGCTTAGCCAATGAGCAGTAAAAAAAGGTGTTTCCTCTGTAGTTCACTCTGATCACCAGCTCCCCCCCTAAGCCTCCAATCCCAGCTCCACCCTTGCCCAGGCCTGTAACCTCTGGCCAAGGATGCAGGCCTGGGCAGAAGACCCCAAACCCCTCTGATCACCAGCTTCATAGAGCCCAGGCCTCTGCCATTGCCAGCTCTTCCCTTGCCCCACTACAGCCTCTGGCCAAGGCTACAGGCCTGGGCAGAGGACCCTCAGACCTCTGCTTTGTTAGCTCCACCCATGCCCAAACCCCTGAGATTGCCGGCTCTGCCCTTGCCCCACTGCAGCCTCTGGACAAAGCTATAGGCCTTGGAAGGGGACCCCCAGACCCCTGCTTTGCTGGCTCCACCCTTGAGCCTCTGGCCAAGGCTACCGGCCTGGGCAGGAAAACCCCCAGGCCCCTACTTTGCCAGCTCCACCAGTGCCCAGACCCCTGTGATCACAGGTTCTTCCTCTGCCACTCTTACTGCTGGCTCTGTGGAGCCCAGGCCCCTGCAATCTCCAGCCTTGCCCCTGCCCAGGCCTGAGGCCTGCCTTATGCCTGGGTAGGGCACCCTCATACCCCTCTGATCACCGGCTCTTCCCCTGCCCTCTCCGATCACCAGCTCTGCTCTTGCCCATGCCTGAGGCCTCTGGCAAAGGCCTCTGGCCTGGGCAGGGGACCCCCAACCCTCTCTGATCTCCTGTTCCACCCCTTGGGCCCCCCACCTCCTCCATCACCTGCCTGGCTAACAGGCCTGATCACTTCAGTGGCTTGGCTGAGCTGGACTGGGCACCGCCATCTTGTGGCTATGGGGAAAGCCATCTTGTGGCTATGGGGGCAGGCATATTTGTGATAGAGTGACACCTAACTTGCATATTACTCTTTTATTAGATAGGATATGCATACTCCATAGAAACAGACAATAGAGTGGTGAAGGTCTTGGAGGCGTGGTGCAGGGTGAGGGGGTCAATGGGAAAAACAAAAGGAACATCTATAATACTTTCAACAATAAAGATAATTTTTTTAAAAACTGAAAACAATCCCATTTGCTATTGCTACAAAAGAAATAAAATATCTAAGAATATATTTAACAAATGAGATAAAAGACCTGTAGTCATAAATTTAAATGACACTAAAGAAAGAAATTGAAGAACAAATAAGAGGAAGAATAAATTATGTTCATGGATTGGTAATATTAACATCATTAAAATGTCCATATTATGCCCAAAGCGATCTATAGAATTAACAGAATTCCCATTAAAAAACCAATGGCATACTTCACAGATCTAGAGCAAACATACAAAAATTTATAGGGAACCTAAAAAGATACTGAATAGATTCAGCAATCTTGATAAAGAACAAAGTTGGAGGGATCACAATACCAAATATCAAACTGTACAACAATGCAATCATAATCAAAACAGCCTGGTACTGGCACAAGAACAGGCATATAAATGAATGAATGAAATAGATACCCCAGAAATTGACTCATGCCAATATGGGCAATTAATATTTGACACAGGTGGCAGGAACATACAATGGAGTAAAGACAGTCTCTTTAACAAACATTGTTGGAAAATTGGACAGATACATGCAAAATAATGAAGCCAGACCATCATTTTGCACTATACACAAAAATAAACTCAAAATATATGTAATACTTATATGTAAGTGACACCCATAAATATTCTAGAAGAAAACATAGGCAGTAAAATTTCAGCTATTTCTCATAGCAATATTTTTTTGCCTATATATCTCCTGGGACAAGGGAAACAAAAAAAAATAAATAAATAAATGGGAGCAAATGTGGTGCAAAAAAGCTTCTGCACCACAGAATAAACCATGAACAAAATGAAAATGGAACTGAGTATTTGGGAGAACATATTTGCTAAGATATTTCTGACAAGAGTTCAATTTCCTAAATATATCAGGAACTTAATTCAACACCAGGAAGACAAACAATCCAATTTAAAAATATCAAAGGACCTCAATAGACACTTCTCCAAAGAGGACATACAGCCTGGCTGGAGTGGCTCAGTTGGTTCAATGTCATCCTGTGCACTGAAATGTTGCTGATTTATTCCTAGTCAGGGCACATACCTGGGTTGCAGATTTGATCCCTGTTTGTGGCACCTACAGAAGGCAACAGATCTGTTTCTTGCTCGTATCGATGTTTCCCTCTCTCCTTTTCTCTCTCTAAGTGTGTCCTTGAGTGATGATAAAAAAAAAAAAAAAACTAGAGGGCACACAGATGGCCAAGAGACATATGAAAAAATGCTTACTGACATGAATCATTAGGGAGATGCAAATTAAAACTACTGTGATGCATCTTCTCACGATTGTCAGAATGGCTACCATCCATAAATCAACAAATGACAAGTGCTGGCGAGAATATGGAGAAAAGGGAACCTTTGTGCACTGTTGGTGGGAATGCAGACTGGTATAGCCACTGTGGAAAACAGTATGGAGTTTCCTCAAAACTTTAAAAATGGAACTGCCTTTGACCCTGAGATGCCACTTCTGGGAATATATCCTATGAATCCCAAAACACTGATTCAAAAGAATGTATGCACCCCATGTTAATTGTAGCATTATTTACAATAGATAAAACTTGGAAACAGCCAAAATTCCCATGAGTAGATGAGTGGGAAAAGAAATGCTGTGGTACATTTACACCATGGAATAGTACTCAACAATAAAAAATAAGGAAATCTTACTTTTTGGACACCATGGATGGACTTGGAGATTATTAAGCTGAGTTGAATAAGCCAGTCAGAGAAAGGCAAATACCATATGAACTCCTCTTTGTCTAAAAATCAATAAAAGTATTGTTCAAGAAAATAGAGTAAAACATAATCCCAGAAATTGGTAATTGAGTGGTATGATGTGCCAGACACTGTAATACTTTGATGAACAGTGTGGGTGGTGATTAAAGACTACAGGCTCAGAAATAAAATTTTTAATTCTGAAAATGAATAAAAAGGTGTTATTGAACCCATTCTATAGACAGTTTAATTGGGGGCACCTACTAGCAGAGTAAGACTAGGGTTTGGGGATTATTCAGGGCAGAGACTATTTTCCACGAAGTACACAATTTCTTGCTGTTTTAATCACCAGCATACCAGCTGACTCTCAACTCTCTCAATGTTGAATGAGTGATAGAGTTTCTTTAATCTCTCTGGCTTCCACTCTTACCTTTAATTCCTAATTCATACATAGTTTGTGGAGTGACAGGTAGTCACTGCCACCACTGAGAGGACACAGGAGGAGAAAAGGGGGCATGGTACTAAAGCAAACAGATAGTCTCAGGAGATTAGACTTTAGCTCCTCCAATCCAGTAGGACTAGGTGTGGTCCTCAAAGGGCCTGGGTCAGACTCTCCTGAATGCTTGATAAAATGTATATTCCTGAATTCTATCCCAGATCCACCTAATCTGCCTCACTGGGGGTAGAGGCCAGAATTCTGCATTTTAAACAAGTCCTGCTGGTGACTCACTGGGATCTTGAAGTCTGAGCACCACCACCTGTGCTCAGTTCCTGTCAGGAATCTTTTTTAACTGCAACTGCTCCAAATGAAATTGACTTTTTCTCATATGTCAGTGTCCACACTAAATAAAAAATGTCACTTAAAATGTTATTTTATTGCTTCTCAGTACTGCTCCTTGACCAAAGTCTACTGTGCAGTTTGACATATTGTATATATCTATTTTAAGGTGTTTAAAATAAAAATTGCTTTCATAGAAAAAGAAGAAAAAAAATCACAGGCTCTGACATAAAACAAACCCAGTTCAAATCCTGGCTCTACGTGTGACCTTGGGGGTTTTACCTCTCTACTGAGCCTTCTCTTTTGCATTAAAAATGGGGATCATAGTACTTCTTAGCTGTGTGATGAGGATTTGTGATACTAAGAAACTGCTTAGTCCAGTGATTGGTTCAGGTTTGGTGCTGATTAATCTTTATCATCCACATTGTGTTAGGCTTCATCTTATTTAACACTCACAGTATCTATGTGACACAGAAAGCCATTTGCAAGACTGCTCAATATGTAGAACTGTGTTCAGATTTCAAGTGAATTGGAGAATGAGTGCCTATTGACTTAAGCAAGTCTTGTATCATTTAATGTTACCTTGGTCACAATTATCAATGAATTGTCTTTCATTATCCTACTTGAGGGTCCTAAAGAAAGAGTCAGGTGCAGGAAAGTAGGCATGGAATTTGGTATCATATGTGCCCATTGTTCTTGTCTTAGCTCTGCCACTCATTGCCTGTGGGTACAAGAGATTCAATTAGGCAAATAAAAATTTTTCCCCATTGCTAAATGGAACAGACTGACAGATCTCAGAGGGAAGGACAGTGGGAGGATGAGAAGAGATCAGTGAAAGAATATATATGCATAGCCCATGGGCAACAATAATATGGTGAAGGTGGGGGGAGGGCATTTGTAATAGAGTCAAAAATAAATAAAAAAATAAAAGAAAAATTGGTAAAAATTTTTTCCATTGCTAAATCTTACCTATGTGTGTGGAATCCTTTCAGTGATAAAAACTACTACACTCCCCTAGTCCTATTGTGACTATCTGTAAAATGAAGCCATAAATGTCCAATCTAGAGGGAGGTAAAATTGGTAAACTATATATACATGCAAATGCAGGAGGAGTCAGCAAACTTTTTTTGGTAAAGGCTCAAATAATATTTTAGACTTTTTTTTTCTTTTTGTAATTTTATTTTATTGCTTGAAGTATTACAAAGAGTATTACATATGTTTCCTTTTACCCCCTCTTGACCTTCCCCCAGTTTCCCCTATCCCCCAGTGTCTTGTGTCCATTGGTTATGCTTGTATTCATGCATACAAGTCCTTCGGTTGATCTCTTAAACACTGTCCTCCCTCCCACCCCTCCGCGAACCCTCCTCGGCCTTCCCACAGTAGTTTGACAGTCTATTCAGTGCTGCTCTGCCTCTGTATCTATTTTTGTTCATCATTTTATAATGGTCTTTATTAACCATAAATGAGTGAAGTCATGTGGTATTTTTCTTTCACTGACTAGATTATTTCACTTAGCATAATGCTTTCCAGTTCCATCCATGCTGTTGCAAATGGTAAGAATTCCTTCTTTTTTCCAGCAGCATAGTATTCCATTGTGTAGATGTACCACAGTTTTCTAATCCATTCATCTGCTGATGGGCAGTTTGGCTGTTTCCAAATCTTAGCTACAGTGAATTGTGCTGCTATGAACATAGGGGTTCACATATCCTTTCTGATTGGTGTTTCTGTTTTCTTGGGATATATTCCCCCACCCTCCCTCCATGGATCAACAGATCAATCGCTGCTTCTCTGTCTCTGGATCTGTCCCTGTTCATCAGTCTATGTTGTTCTCTATATTCCACACATGAGTGAGATCATATGATATTTATCTTTCCCTGACTGGCTTACTTCAATTAGCTCCATCCACGCTGTTGCAAATGGTGAGAATTCCTTCTTTTTTACTGCAGTGTAGTATTCCATTGTGCAGATGTACCACAGTTTTTTAATCCACTCATCTACTGATGGGCAGTTAGGCTGTTTGCAGATCTTAGCTATGATAAATTGTGCTGCTATTAACATAGGGATGCATATGTCATTTCTGATTGGTGTTTCTGGGTTCTTGGGATATATTTCTAGAAGTGGGATCACAGGGTCAAATGGAAGTTCCATTTTTAGTATTTTGAGGAAACTTCATACTGTTCTCCACAGTGGCTGCACCAGTCTTCATTCCCACCAGCAGTGAACAAGGGATCCTTTTTCTCTGCATCCTCACCAGCATTTGTCATTTGTTGATTTGTTGATGATAGCCATTCTGACAGGTGTGAGATGATACCGCATTGTTGTTTTGATTTGCATCTCTCAGATGATTAGTGACTTTGAGCATGTTTTCATATTTCTTTTGGCCTTCTTTATGTCTTCTTTTGAAAAGTGTCTATTTAGGTCTGTTGCCCATTTTTTGATTGGATTGTTTATCTTCCCTTTGTTAAGTTGTATGAGTTCCTTGTAAATGTTGGCTATTAAACCCTTATTGGTGATATCATTGGCAAATATGTTCTACCATGCAGTGGGCTTTCTTGTTGTTTTGTGGATGGTTTCCTTTGCTGTGCAAAAGCTTTTTATTTTGATGTAGTCCCATTTCTTTATTTTCTCTTTAGCTGCTGTATCTTAAATTTTTTTTTGGTGCGATGGTAAAGCGGATTTTTTTTAGTTTCTCTTTCTGTAAGTTCACTATTATGGTAAAGAAATGCCATAGATTTCTTTGCATTAATTTTGTCTCCTGCAACATTGCCAACTTCATTTATTAAGTCTATTAATTTTTTGATGGAGTCTTTAGGGTTTTCTATGTACAGTATCATGTCATCTGCAAATAAGGACAGTTTTATTCTTCTTTTCCAATTTGGATGCCTTTTATTTCTTCTTCTTCTCTGATCACAATGGCTAATACTTCCAGTCGTATGTTGAACAAGAGTGGTGGAAGGGGGTATCCTTGTCTTGTTCCTGTTCTTAGGGGAAATGATTTTAGTTTATGACCATTGAGTATGATGTTGCTGTGTGTTTGTCATATATGGCTTTTATTATGTTGTGGAATGATCCTTCTATTCCCATCTTGCTGAGAGTTTTTATCAAGAAAGGGTGTTGGATTTTGTCAAATGCTTTTTCTGCATCAATTGATATGATGACTATATCATTTTTATCTCTCAATTTGTTTATGTGATGTATCGTGTTTATTGATTTGTGGATATTGTACCATCCTTGCATCCCTGGGATAAATCCTACTTGGTCATGGTGTATGATCTTTCTGATGTATTGTTGGATCTGATTTGCTAGAATTTTATTGAGTATTTTGGCATCTGTGTTCATGAGAGATATTGGACTATAATTTTCTTTCATTGTGTTGTCTTTATCTGGCTTTGGTATGAGGTGATGCTGGCTTCATCGAATAAGCTGGGAAGTGTTCCTTCCTCTTGAATTTTTTGGAATAGTCTGAGAAGGATAGGTTTTAGTTCTTCCTTGAATGTTTGGTAAAACTCCCCTGTGAAGCCGTCTGGCCCCAGGCTTTTGTTTGCTGGGAGCTTTTTGATGACTGCTTCTATTTCTTCCATAGTTATTGGCCTATTGAAATTTTTAGAATCTTCCTGATTGAGTTTTGGAAGGTTGTATTTTTCTAGGAATATGTCCATTTCCTCCAGGTTGTCTAGTTCTTAAAGTAGAGTTGTTCATAGTATTTTTTGACAATCATTTGTATTTCTGCAGGGTCTGTTGTTATTTCTCCTCTTTCATTTGATTTTGTTTATTTGGGTTCTCTCTCATTTCTTTTTGATGAGCCTGGATAGAGGTTCATCAGTCTTATTTATCCTTTCAAAGAAAGAGCTCTTGGTTTCATTGATCTTTTGTATTTTTTTATTTCTATGTCATTGATTTCTGCTCTAATCTTTATTATCTCCTTCCTTCTGCTCACTCTGGGCTTTTCTTGTTGCTCTCTTTCTAATTCCTTGAGTTGTAGAATTAGATGATTACTTAAATTTTTTATTTTTTAATCTATAAACTTCCCTCTCAGGACTGCTTTCATTTGTCCCATAGGTTTTGGATTGTTATGTTTTCATTGTCATTAGTTTCCATGATGTTTTTAATTTCTTCTTTGATCTCATTGGTAACCCAATCAATATTTAATAACATGCTATTCAGCTTCCAAGAGTTTGAGCATTTTGGATTGTTTTTATTGCAGTTTATTTCTAATATTATACCATTGTGATCTGAGAAGATGCTTGATATGATTTCAATCTTCTTGAGTTTAGGGAGACTTTGCTTGTGACCCAATATGTGGTCTATTTTTGAAAATGTCCCATATGAACTTGAGAAGAACGTATATTTCATGGCTTTGGGGTGAAATGTTCTGAAGATGTCAAGGAAATCCATCTGATCTAGTGAGTTATTTAGGATTACTATTTCTTTGCTGATTTTTTGTCTAGAGGATTTATCCAGTGATGTCAGTGGTGTATTACAGTCCCCTACTATGATCTTATTGTTGTCGATCTTTCCCTTGATATCTTCCAGCAGTTTTTTTTATGTATTTGGGTGCTCCTGCTTTGGGAACATACATGTTTATCAGGGTTATATCCTCTTGTTGTATCCATCCCTTTAGTATTATGAAGTGGCCTTCCTTATCTCTTATTTCGGTCTTCACTTTGAAGTTTATTTTGTCTGATGTAAGTATTACTACCCCAGCTTTTGTTTAATTTCCATTTGCCTGAAAGATATTTTTCCATCCCTTCACTTTCAGTCTGTGTGAGTCCCTTATTCTGAGGTGGGTCTCTTGTAGATAGCAAATATATGGGTCATGATTTTTTATCCATTCTGTCACTCGAAGTTTTTGATTGCAGCATTTAGTCCATTTATGTTTAAAGTTATTATTGAAAGGTACTTGTTTGCAGCCATTTGTATTTGTTGTGCCTGTGTTTTCTCTTACGTTTTTATTTCTTTTTTTTTTAATACCAGTCCGTTTTGCATTTCTTGCCTTGCTGGCTTGGTTGTGAGAAACTCCCTTAGCCATTTTCTGTCTGTGAAGCTGCTTATTTCCCCTCCAATTTTGAATGACAGGCTTGCTGGATAGAGTAATCTTGGATTCAGTCCCTTGCTTTGCATCATTTTGTAAATTTCCATCCATTCTTTTCTGGCCTGATGTATTTCTCTTGAGAAATCATTTGATAATTAAATGGGAGATCCATTGTATGTAACTTTCTGTCTCTCTCTTGCAGCCTTTGAGATTCTCTCTTTGTCTTGAACATTCACCATGATTATTGTGATGTGTCTTGGTGTGGGTCTTTTGGGGTTCATCTTATTTAGGACTCCCTGTGCATATGTGATTTTTTTCTTCCCCACCTCAGGGAGTTTTCTGACATTTTTTCTTCAAATACTTTTTCTAACCCTTGTTCCTCTTCCTGTTGTACTGGCACCCCTATTATTCATACGTTGCTTCGTTTCCTGTTGTCTCATAGCTCCATTAGGCTCTCCTCCTTTATTTTATTTTTTTTCTCCAATTGCAGTTAATTTTGGTGTGTTTTTGCTTCCCTGTCTTCTAATTTGCTAATTCGGTTCTCCACTTCTCCTATTGTACTGTTGAAACTTTCCATTGTGTTTTCAATGGCAGCTATGTCACTCTTCATTTTTTCTTGATTCTTACATAAGTTATTATTTTTTTCATCCATTTCCTCTTGATTCTTACAGAAGTTGTTGATTTTTTTCCTCCATCCGGTTTATGCACTCTAGGACCCTTATTCTGAATTCTTTTTCTGACATATTGCATGCCTCTGTTTCACTTAGCTGCTTTTCTGGTCATTCCTCCTTTTCTTTCCTCTAGGGGTTTCTTTGTCTACCCATTTTTGGTCTCACTGACTGATCTAGATGTTGAGTCATGCAGGTGCTGCTCCTTGGGTGGCAGTGTTTCCTTGGGCTGCAGTTACTCATCAAAATGGCTGCTCCTCAGTTGGCAGTGGCTCCTCTGGTTGGTGCTATTCGCAGCAGTGGTGTTTCCTCTGGCTGGTAAGTGAAGCTGCTCTCACAGCTGCTGTTCCTTTCACAGGAGTGGGCTGATAATGAGGCTGCTGCTCCTCAGGTGGGTGTGGGCTGAGTATGGTTGTTCCTCCTTGGATCAGGGCTGGCTTCACACTGCTGCTTTTCCTCAGATGGGGCAGGCTGCTCATGAGGCTGTTGCTCTTTAGACAGGGACAGGTTGCTTACAGGGCTACTGCTTCTTGTATGGGTGTGGGATGCTCCCACAGTTGCTGCTCCTCAGATGGGGCATGGGCTGCTTTCTTGCCTGCTGCTCCTTGGGTGGGAATAAGCTTCATATGTGGCTGCTGCTCCATAGATGGGGGTGGGATGCTCACCCAGCTGCCACTCATCAGACAGGTGCAGACTGCATGTGATTGCTGCTCCTTGGACTAATATGGGCTACTCAGGGCTGCCCCTCCTCAGATGTCATCGGTCTGCTCATGTGGCTGCTGCTCCTCAGACTGGGGTGAGCTCCTCAGGTGGCTGCTGCTCCTCAGGCTGAAGTTAGCTGCACATGAGGTTGCTACTCCTCATACAGGGGTGGTCTGCTCACATGGCTGCTGCTCTTTGGACGGGGGATGGGCTGCTTGCGTGGCTGCTTCTCTTCAGTTGGGAGAGAGCTGCCTGTGTGTCTGCTGCTACTAGGATGGAGGCAGGCTGCTCACTCAGCTGCTGCTTGTCAGACAATTGTAGGCTGGATGTGTCTGCTGCTCCTTCCACAAGTATAGACTAAGCAGGGCTGCCTCTCCTTGGACATGGGCAGTCTGCTCGTGTGGCTGCTGCTCCTCGGACTAGGGCAGGCTGCTCGGGCAGCTACTGCTCCTTGAGAGGGAGCAGGTTGCTCATGGTGCTGCTCTTCCTCGTATTGATATGGGTTGCTCACACCACTGCTGCTCCTCGGATGGGGGCACGTTTGTTGCACACCTACTGCTCCTCAGATAAGAGCAGGGTGTGGGCTGCGCAGCTGCTTCTCCTTGGATAAGGGCTGGTTGCATGGGTCTGCCACTCTTCAATCATGGGCAGGCTGCTCATGCAGCTGCTGTTCCTCAGACAGGGTAGGTTGCTCACTTTGTTGTTGCTCCTTGGACTGGGGAACAAGCTGCTCACACAGCTGCTGCTCCTTGGATGGGGCAGGCAATGTGAGGCTTCTGCTCTTAGGCCTGGGGTAGGCTGCTCATGAAGCTGCTGCTCCTTGGACAGCATTAAGCTGCTCACGTGTCTGCTGCTTGCATGGTTGCAATGCCCTGGGCTAAGGCATTTGGCCAGTCAGAGGAGAGCATGCTTCAGAACTCACAGGAGCCTGTGCCCAGAGTGGCTGGAGACTCATTGACCATGGGACCACAGCCAAGGTAGCAGGTCCCTGGCAGGGGTGTCTTTAGAGTTCCAGGTGTTATCTGAGGGCACCCTGGGTGGGGATGAGCCCTGTGTCTCAGTTATAGCAGCTCTCCCCTTAAAAATGCTAGGCCTCTCAGGATGAGCTGAGGATGAGCTGGCCTCTCAGAATTGTTTACAATGGTAGCAGAGGTTGCCTAGTTAGGCAAGCCTA
>PVJC01007981.1:35000-49739 GCA_004026665.1 Murina feae
CAAAAACAGGAAAACAAAGAAAGAAAGAAAAAAGAGAGATAAAAAAGTAATAAAAATAAAATAAAATAAAAATGAAAATATGATGTGTTCCTTTGGCTGGCTTAAGATCCCAGTCTTCCGTACTGTAGTGTTTCTCAGGTTCTGATTGCTGGGATTGAAAGTCTCTCTTTAGTCCAGCCCTTTGTGCTCTCAGGGACTATTTAAGTTTCTGTTTTGTTTTTTAATCCTTTTACCATTGAGGGGGGAATCTGGGCGTGGCTGTATTAGTTGCCTGGATACTGGAGGGATGGGGCTATCTCTTCAGGGCAAAATGGCTGCCCAGGTCCCAGGCTCAGGCATGACTCAGCACTAAACTTGCCACCACTTCTCCTGGATCCCCCTCTCTCCCCAAATTCCACAATTCTGCACCTTCTCCCACTCTCCAGCCACAGGTAAGTATCTGTATGTGAAAGGTCCTATGCACAAGGCTCTATGAAGAAAGGCACAGGCCACAGAGGCGGGAGAGGCTGCACTTCTACGCACTCCTCTCCTGCCAGCATACTTCAGCTTTTACTGACTGTGGACCCAGATCTTTGAATCCCCTGAGGACCAGCAGTTCTGCGGACCTTCTTTCCACTGTGCCCGTCCCAAGGGACATGACTCAGTGCCAGTGCCATCGGATTCCCTCTGATCCTTAGGGCTCACGTCTGGCCAATTATCCTTCCCAGAGCCTTGGCTTTACCTCTCTCCAGGAGTCCTCTGTCTTTTCCGGCTGCAAACTGTCTCCCAGCTGAATCTCCTCTGCCAATTCAGGCTGGCTATTACTCGTTTCAGCTGCTCACCCTATCTGCTCTGGGACAAGGCACGGGATACATCTGTCTATACTGCCGTCATTTTGTCTCCTGTATTTTAGACTTTTGAAGGCCATGCAGCATCAATTGAAATAACTCCTTCTGCTTTTGTAGCACAAAAGCAACCATATAAAATATGTAAGCCCTAGCCAGTTTGCTCAGAGGATAGAGCATCAGCCTGCAGACTGAAGGGTCCCAGGTTTGATTCCCATCAGGGGCACATTACCGGGTTGTGTGCTCAATCCCCAGATGGGACCATGCAGGAGGCTGCTGATCAATGATTCTCTCTCAGCATTGATGTTTCTATCTTTCTTCCCCTCTCCCTTCCTCTCTGAAATCAATGAAAACATATTTAAAAAATAAAATTAAATATGTAAGCAATTGAGTTTGGCTGATTTCCAATAAAACTTTCTTCACAGAAACAGATGGCAGGCCTTTGTTTGCTAACTCTTGATTTATATCCTCATTCTCAAGCTCCAACTATAAGTCAGATACCCGGTAAGCATTGAGGATAGCAAACAAGATCTAGTATTTATCTTGAAAAAGTTCTTGGTCTTATGGGTGAGTCAGGCACATAAATAGGTAATCAAAATGCAGGGTGATATTGCTTCATTGAGGCATGAATGGAGTGTGTTTGCTCTGTGACAATGGAGATCCTTTTGTTGTATGCTATAACTTCTGTTTTAGAAAGTGCCTTTTTGATCCACTGAATCTTACCAAATTCATTGATAAAGGTTTCACCTCATATATTTCTTTTGTTAATCTTAATTATTTCACAAAACTCTTATAAAATGATGATTAGAACAAATGGGTTTATGTAAAAATGGGATTTCGTTCATTATTGTGTCCGTTCTTAAATTCCTTCATAGGAAAATTCAGCTTTGTAACATTCCCTTTTTTCAGTGGATTTCCTGTGAACACTAGGGCACTGAGAGAACCAAAGGAGGAGCACTGTGGTCAGGCCTGCATAATGGGAAACTGAGCCCTATTTTTTCACTCAGTAATTGTGTGCTGAGGGCAGATCCCTTGGACTTCCTCTTCTTCAATTATTCTGCTGCAGCATAAGGGGCCCAGCTAACCCCTTATGATTTCCAACATCCCTTCCAGCTCTACAGCTGTTGTTGGTACATAAATATGCAATGTGCATCTACTTGCTTTTCACTTAAATTTTCTGTGCTTCAGTTTCATCCTGTGAAATGGTGGGTGGAGTGGACTAGTGATTCTCAGAGTTCTTTATTTTAGTTATACTTAGAAGCTAAGACTGGATCTTCTTGGGGCATGTTCTTTTTTGGGTTACACTTGGGGCAAAACCTAAGGGGAAGGGCTCTGGCCAGATTGAATAGTGGGGAATGTTGAGTCCTGAGTTCTGAATGCCAAAGTCCTGCTTGATTTAGGAAGTCTTTTTGTAGGAGCGTTATCATGTGGGAGGGTTACCATCAACTCACCTCCCCCACTTTGTACCCTGGCACTAACAATGTGCCCAGATGCCTTTTTTTTAGGAGTCTAATTCTGCTCTGTTGATGCCAAAGGAAGTCAGAAGACAGTCAAGAAGGCAGGCAGGCTTGCGTATGGACCATCTTCTGTGTGCATAGCCATATTTTAGCAAGGGAGTATAGTATAATGGTTAAGGGCACGACCTCTGGTGTCACTTAGTGGACTCAAATCCCAACTCTATTAGTCATGGCTGTGGAGAATCTAAGCAAACAATTGCATCTTTCTGCACCTCAGTTGAACCATCTTTAAAGTGGGGAGGACAGTAGTACCCACCTCATAAATTGTTGTGAAAACTAAGTATATAAAAAAAAGTTAGTGCAGTTTTTATTAATGTTATCTGTTATTATCATCCTGAGTTATACAGAACTTATGGATGAGAGTGGGAGCGTGGAACAGAGGTAAGGGCCCTTCCTGGCCTGGGAGGCCAGATGACTAGGCTTCCTTTCTTGGCCTGCCACTGGCTTGTATGATCTAGGTCAGGTCTCTGCCCCTTTATGGTCTGTTTCCCAAACTCCTTACTTTTGCTCATTTTTTCCAACTTGAGCTTTTTCTGAGTCAAATAGATTCTGTGCATGCTGTGCACGTAAATACAGGAAGGACACAGAGTAAAGTTAACTTTGAAGACGAGAGTGGAGAAGGAGGAACAAACAGATCCTGGGGGAGCGAGCTGCCCACCGGCAAAACCACCAAGAAGGCAGAAACTGTCTTTGGGGCTCTGCCCACTTTCCCCTCTCTTTTCTTCTTTTCCCTTTGCCTATTGATCTGCCTTCTTGCCTCTCTCCCTCTTAGCAAACCCTGTTCTTAGGTTGTGCAGGGCAGGGGGACAAAGAGCACTGGATGGAGTGAGCTCCCAGATCTAGTTCCTGCTGCTCTGGAAAGCATTCTTGGGGAACCCTAATCTTTGCTCTGTCCACCTCTTCCCAGCCCCAGCACCTCCTCAGTCTGCTGTTCCTGCCTTTCTTCTCTCTCAGCTTCCACTGATCTTGACCATACCTATAAGATCACTTATAAGGCTATATTGTAATCTTTTTGACAACCAGTCGCTCCCAGTAACCTGTGAGCTTGGGTGACTAGGTGTAGGTGTCTGTTTCATCTCAGTAGTGTCCAGAACCTAGCTGCAGGGTCAGTGCTGAGCAGGTGATCTGAAAAGTGAACTCAACCAATTGGTTTCCAGTGTGAATGGAGGAACAAATGAGAAAGAGAAGCATGGACTGGATTCCTACCTGCTGCTCCCTTGGCTTTGTGGCTTAGGCAAGACAGGTGTTTTCTTTGGATCTTCAGTGTGCCCCTTCCCATAACATGAAAGAATCAAAATGATGGACTTCTGAAGTACTTTTTAGCTTTTACTTTCTTTGGCTTTAAAAATATATATTTGCTCAGTTTTCAGGATCTGATGATAGCTTTAAGTTATGTTCATCTCAAGTATATTTTCTTTTAAATAGGAATCATAGCTTTCCTTAGTACACAAAATACATTGTCATCGCCTCCAATCCAGATTATAAAGATTTGGTGGCTCAGTGGTTACAAAGTATATTCTATGTTTTTGATCACGTCAAATCTGTAAAAAACCCTGTTTGTGACTTTGCCTAATCTAGCTCTTCTCTCTCCCTCTCCCTCTTCCTCTCTCCTTCTCACATTTCTTCATCTTGAAATCACTGACCAGGCCTTACTCTGTGCCTTGGTGGCCTCATCCCTTGCTGTTACCATGGAAACTCTCACCAGCTGCAAGACTGCCTCCCTCTCTGAGCTGGTGCCCAAGCGTTACCTGACTCAGATCTTCCAAAGCTGCCCTGAGGTAGAAGGCCTGGCTGGGATGGTGGAGCTGGAGGATTCTGAGCAGTATGACTTGAGTTCCAGGGATGAGAGTGGTAAAAACAAGAAGAAAAACAAAATCAACAAGATCTGGAATTTTGTGAGTCGCAGAAAAGGGCCTTCCTATCAGGGGAAGCGACCCCAGTCCATGATTTTATTGGGAGAGAACTCTAAGTCATCAGAGTTGAAACATAAAGTCACGTTAATGGATCGGATGAAGTCTTTCAAGAGGTTGAAGCCTTCCGTTGGGGCCTCAAAGAATACGGTTCCTAGGAGCAGCAAGCCCCAGGAACCCCAGGAGTTCTCAAGTAGTTACCACATGAGGAAGGCTGAGCAGACCCCAAAACCTTTCCGCCATTCTTATGCAGGCCACATTGAGGTCCCGGAGCCCTTCCTTCCAGAGGCACAGAGGTTTGTGCACACTCCCAATAGGGAAAATCAGAAAGTGTGGACCTTCAAAGACTCTGGTATTCAAGTGGAGGAAGATTCTTGTGAGAAAGAGGCCCTTGGGCAGCCTGGCAGCAGAGGCAGCAGGTGGGCTAGGAGCTATCTGAAAAACATGTTCCCTGGGGACCATGAGGCTCTACAAATATCAGCCAGAAACTCCAGAATTCAGGAACTCAAGGTCATCATTGAGGGCTCCAACTTGGAAGGGAACGTGGAAGGAGGCTATGAGGAAAGTCCTGGGCACCTACGCCGAGACAAGGCTGCATCTTTTGGTGGTGTTGTTAAGTTTTTCAGCAACATGGCCGAGGTGGCCCGCAAGTGGCGAGCATTCTCCAGAGAAGAGCCCCAAATGGGCTGCCAAAGCCACTGTCACCCACGCCGCGAGGCCTACTTGGTCCATGACACCCACAGCTTCATTCTAAAGGGTGCTGCTTCCCAGGACTACTCCCAGGTAAACTTGCCCTTTAGGCCCCCTGAGGCTGCACTGTGTGGCCGTGCCATTGGGAGGCATCAGCACTGCCACCTCAATGCCTCACAGGCCTCATGCACCTTTCAAATGAGCATTGAAGACAAGAAGATATCGGGCCAAGCCTTGGAAGATCCCTGTTCTACTGCTGCCTTGACCTGGATGTCAACCTCCACTGCCTTTGAATTCCAGAATGATCCCATGCCACAGAAAGGCTACAGTTGCCACTACAGTGGTGCCTTCACCAGGGAGCACTGCTCCTCTGGAGAGCTAGAAGAAGATACTAAGACTGTAGTCAGCTTCCTCAAGCAAGTTGACAGTGATGGAGAGTCCCCTGAGCTCAGCACCTGCTCCAGGAGGGCTGCCACTCAAGCTGTCATAGAGAAGTTAGAGGAGAACCTCAGCAAGATGGAAGAGCAAGAGGCCAGCAGGGGCCCCACAGGATCCAGTCAGGCGGGGCAGCCCTACAAGTCTGATTTGGGCATGGATGCAGCAGATACAGAGATTGAAGCCAGCAAGGCCTGCACTGAAGTTTCCAATACTCAGGTAAGAGGGGAGCTATCTTTTCAGATCACCATTTGAAACATTCAGGACTCCAGAAGCCAGCTAAACTCCTGTGCCCTCCCCACAACCTCACCTTCTACCAGGAATGTCCTGGAAGGAATGCTCCTATCAGTCATTGACTGATCCTAAATCCCTGGGCAACTTCTTTCCCCTTTTTGCCTCAATTCCTGCACTTGCACCTCAATTCAGCCTTGAACCAAAACTGTAGCTCTGGAAATGGCAGCAGCGTGACCAGGGTCATTTAATGACACCCAAGACAGTCATGATCTCCTGTGGGACATTTCCCCTCTTTGCCACCTTCCCCTTTCCACCAACAGTAGCTGAATCCAGAAATTGGTATCAAGGAAAGCCTCTAAGTAGAGTGTCAGATGACCTGGATTTGTGTCCCAATGCTGTGCCTGACTATCTGTAGGACTCTGAGACAAGGCCTGCCATCTTGCTGGACCTCAGTTTCTCTATGAAGGGCAGGAAACTATCTTGATGTCTCAAAGATTTCTAATACCTTCTTGTAATAAGACTTTGTTATTTGATTGAAGAATGTAGGCAGACAGCCCAATAATATTCTTCTCCCAGCATTCATTGAGTGGTAGCTTTATATTCATCTTCTTACAGGTGCTGCCACATACATTGTTTTGATTTAACTTTTAAAGTAACCTTGTGAGGTGAAAGTGGTTTTCCTTATTTTACCAGTGAGGAAACAAGCTCAGAGAGGTTGAGTGACTTACCCAAAATCATACAGATTGCAATAGAATTTGGATTCAAATCACATTTTTGACTTCAAGTCTAGTGCTTTAGTCTAGCTGTCTATAGTTTTCAGAATGTGTAATTATAGTGGTGATAAACAGGTGCTCACCACACCCCCATTCATGGACAAAGAAAAATGTACTAGAATTGCAGTAGGAGGAATCTACTCTAATAAAAGTGTAATATTGAAATTGACCATTTCTTCAGGACGCCTAAGCCATGCCCACCAGCCAATCAGAGTGGCTGTATGCAAATTAACCCAGCTGCCAGGGTAGCTCTGCACTGGGGGCCTCCACGGCCAGAACAGCAGGTGTTCTGTGCTGGGTGTGTCAACTCAGTGACGGGGGGAGGACCCCTGGGGTCATGAAAAAGCTGGAGCGTCTGCCACCCTGCATGAGGCATCCGGCCCCAGTCCGCCACCTGGCTCTGCCCTGGGGGCCTCTGCAGGGTGTGCGTGCGTGCACGTCCAAAGCATCCGCTGCTGGTCCGCTGCCTGGCTCTACCCCGGGGGCCTCCAAGGAGCATGCAGGAGCACCCATCCTGGGTCCACTGCCTGGCTCCGCCCCCTGGGGGCTTCAGCAGGGCGTGCAGGAGCGTCTGCTGCACAGTGCAGAGCATCCGAAGCCAGTCCACCACCCGGATCCACCCCGGGTGTGTTTGCTCAGCAGCAGGGCCCCCCAAGGGACCGTGCACCAGCATCCACCCCTGGCTCACCACCCAGATCTGCACCAGGTGTGTCCCCTCAGCAGTGGGGGCCCACCAGGGGTGTGTGATCATGGGCCGCCCGCAGAAAACTTCCATGCCTGCACTCACCAGCCCTCCCACCCCCCAGTGCACGAACCCTGAAGGGGCTGTGGGCAGCCTGAAAACGGCCCTCAGCTCCTCACCCAGGCTGGCCAGGCATGCCAGCACGAGGACATCCCCCGAGGTGTCCCAGACTGCAAGAGGGCACAGACCGGGCTGAGGGACACCGCCCCCCAAGTGCACAAATTTTTGTGCACTGGGGCCCTATTGTTAAATAAACACTAGAAGGGATTATTTGGCTTTGAGACTTAAGAATCTATATAATAAAAGTCTAAGCAACCATTAAGGCAGAACAACCAGAATGACTGGTCTCTCTGATGCGCACTGACCACCGGGGGCAGACGCTCAATGCAGGAGCTGCCCCCTGGTGGTCAGTGTACTCCCACAGTGGGAGTGCTGCTCAGCCAGAAGCTGGGCTCACAGCTGGTGAGCACAGTGGTGATGGCAGGAGCCTCTCCTGCCTCCACAACAGCACTAAGGAGCAGTGAGATGAGCAGTAAGGAGCAGCAAGCAGGTGGGCAGTGAGGGGCAAGGGGACTCAGTCTACAAGAGGGCACAGGCTGTGCTGAGGGAACCCCCTTACCCCCAGTGCATGAATTTTGTTCCTTGGGCCTCTAGAGTCTTTATAAGAGTCTTTATATCTTATAGTTTCTCCAGTAATTTTAAGGCAAAGTGTTTTTAAGAGTAGTTAATTAAAATTCTTCTTCTTGGTTGTTGTGGTGGTGATGTAGTCTAGCTTGATAATTCTCAATCTGTCCTGTCATCCCTCACATTCCACTTTCAGAGAGCTTGGCCCATCAGGACAGAAGCAATAAGACTGCTTTTTCTGGGGATATTAATTTGTTTACAAACATTCTCTTCCTACATGTATCATTTTTGGTAAGTTTTAAGGACATAAAAATTGGCATAATACTGGGATTAAATTTCACTTCAGTGGTTTTAAGACCAACAGTCAAGCAAGCAAATGTACCTAATTACAATTGGGTACTGTATGTTCAAGGTTACCAGTTACTAGGAAGAGGTTCATAGATGAATTCATCTCCTTGTTACAGGACTGTGTGGACTGAGCACAGAGGTGCCTTGTGGTGCATTCTTCAAAAGCGCAGGCTTTGGAGTCACAAAGGCTTGTGTGTAACTTGCTCTCTTATCTGTGAAATGAGACAAAACACTGCCTATCTAAGAGGGCTGCTGTGGGGAATCTAAGGAGCCAGAATACGTAAGGTGCCCAGCCTAGCACTACTCATGACACACTATGGACATCCATAGTTTTAGCAGTTATCATTATTATTGAAATTTGGTAAATTATTAAAAACTGTGAAAATATGCATCCAGAGAAACAATCCAAAACAGTACGGTAGCAGCAGCTAGTTAATGGGGAAGAAGGAGCCATGTCTGAGGTCAGGAAACTGGCTTCTAGTGTCATTTCTACCCCCTACTTGTTTTGTGACCTTGAGACAGGTCCTTCCCCTCTCTGGGCCTCAGTTTCTCCATTTAAACCAGAGGCTGCATGGTTAATTCCCAATTATCTTTTTTCTTTGCCCTTCTCTAGTTCTTTCCTCCCAGCTTAGCCTATAATTGTTTCCCAGAGTCCAATAAGAGACTCCCAGTGGTTCGTTTTAGAATGGCTCTCCTTCGCAAGCTTCTTGTGCCCTCTGCTGAATGCTAGGAGATTCTGGTTATCTTTCTTTGGGGTGTTAAACACCAGCCCAGACAAGCACTTGGATCCAGGGAAAAAGCAAAGTGGAGTAGGAAAGCTGAATGTCAGGGGGCATTGATATAGGGCAGAGATCCTGTTGACCATTTGGTCCAATCACTTTATTTTCCAGATGATGAGGGTACTGAGTCCCACAGGAGGGAAAGCATTTCCCCTAACAAACAAGAAAGCAAAAGTCAAGTAGGTACCAAGAGTTCAGAGTTCCAGTCTTGGCTCTGCCACAAATACTACTGACAAGCCACCTTCTCCTTTTGGATTTTTGCAGCTTCTCTGATAACTGCAAATCCTCATTCTTCCCTCAAATACCTTGTAAATCTATTATAAGGCTAAACTGAGATAATGGATATAAAAGCAATGCATTCTGTAAATAACAAAAGCCACAAGTTTGCAATGGATCATTATATGCAAATAGAGATGAAAAAACCTAGTCCTTTGTGTTTCCTAGGGAAACTGGGCTTTGGTCAGCTTCCTCAAAGGTGTTTTATTTTTGAAGTGTATTTACTCCACCCTACAGAGGTAAGTGGCTCCAAAATCTCTAGCTGCTTTGGTACAGAATTGATTGTGGCCAAGCCTAGAGCTGCTCTTGTAGCCCAGGAGGGGGTGCAGCTTTAAGGGCACAATGTCAGAAGGCGGGAATATGGTCTCTTCTGAAACTTTCATTTGGGGGATTTTTGAAGGGTCATTGGGGACTAACACTTCTCTGAGGGGAGTAATATTAATAATTCTAGCTAACATTTATATAGTACTTATTATGTGCTCAGACGCTCTCAGCATTTTACCTGTATGAACTTATTTTGTCTCATAACTACCCTGTGATGTTAGGGACTATCTTTAAAATGAGTGCGATAATAATACCCACTTTACATGGTTGTTGCAAAGATGAAATGAGTAAATACACGTACGTACTTATATAACAGTTTGTGACTAAGAGTCATGGCACAACAAATGTTAGCTATTTGCATTAGTTATTAAAAGCACTTGTCACAGGAAGAGACTGAACCTCAAAACTGTCATTAGTTAACATCTTAGTGAGAATTAGTAAAATACCAAGTTGAGGGAGGAAGGGGAATAGCCATTCTTTAGATTTGTACAGGACATTATTCTTTACAGAGTGCTTTCCCAGATATAAATGAATTTGCAAAACTTCTCTAATTATAATTGTCATTATTATTATTGCTATTCTGGTATAATGGATGAGGGACTTGAGGCATTATATTTGAGGGACAAACCATTGAAGTTGGAGTCAAAATACCTACTTTCAAAGTCCTGGGTCTTTTACTTTATTGGATATGAGATTTTTGATAAATCATTTTCAAACACTTTGATTCTTGATTTCCTTCATTTGTCAACTGGAAATAGGAAGGCTTCCCTGATTTCTTCCTGGAGTAGAAAGAAAGCGTACATATATTGAATGCTCACTATGTGCTTTTACTTCTGTTCTCACTTGACGCCCCCAGTGTCTTGTTGTATTGACCTCATAACCACTATCCTATTGTATTATGCTTCTGCCTACAAGTGATACTCATAACCATACTCAAAAGCAGCTTGGGCAGTGGCTATTTTCTGCATTTTACAGATGAAAAGACTGAGCCTTGGTTGAGGATACAAAGGGAATCAGTGGTAGGTGCAGAATCAGGACACAGGGATCCTGGCCCTTTTCTCAGTGCTGGATCTATACTTCCTCTCACTCCATTCTAGAATCCATTGAGAATTACTGAGCCCAACTTCCTCAGTTACCTAGCTGCTGTTTATTTCAAAGCTGTTTGCACAACCTATGGGCCATGAAGGAAACTACAGTCAGATTTTATCAAAATTTCAGCTATCCTGGCCTCTCTTCTCTGTACCCCCCACCACAGTGAATCTGTATACACACTATAGGTTCAACTTCTCCTTCCTAGTGCCCTCCCTGGCAGAATGCAAGGGAGGGGTAGGTGGGGCACTCCCTGAGTGAACAAGGTTGTCACCCTGCTGTGGCTTCTGTTGTCTAGATCCTCAAGAACACTGGACAAAGAATAAACTCCAAAATGGATATATATATTAAGGTGACCAGATTTTAACATTGGTAAAGCGGGACACCATTGACTGGGGGGGGGGGTCTTTTTTTTATTGCTTAAAATATTACAAAGAGTAGTATATATGTTTCTTTTCAAAAATCAGGACTTTTTTAAAACGTCGCGGGACGCGGGACAAATTGTTAAAAATCGGGACTGTCCCACCAAAAGAGGGACATCTGGTCACCTTAGTATATATCAAGATGTTTCTGGACACACCAAATTGTGAACTCGATGCTTCAGAAGCTCCAATATGGGCAGCCAGGTAGTAGATTTTCTTTATAAACATTATGGGCTACAGAAATTGTAACCTTAGTTCCAGATGAGCCTTACCTAAAGTGCAAACGGTGCCTTCCACCTTTTTTTACCTCTTCCAGCTCTGGGAGGTCCCTGCCTCTGTTATCTAAGCTTTAAGCTGCTTAGTTCTGCAGTTTCTTTCTGTATTGGGAAGAATTGTGTCTACCAAAATATATCTTCAAGTCCTAAACCTCAGTTCCTATGAACTTGACTTTGTTTGGAAATAGGATCTTTGCAGATGCAATCAAGTTAAGATGACATGATACTGAATTAAGGTGGGCTTTAATACAACAACTGATATATTTATCAGAAAAGGGAAATTTGGACACAGACAATGGCACAGGGCCTCAGTTCCCTTTTTCCCATAACTTTTACTGTATATAAAGATGAACTGATTTTGATAGTTGATCTCTGCTCTTGGAAATGGGGTTAGCAAATGGGCAGAGATCCCTCCCTGGGTCATTCAAACTGTTAACTGTTCCTTACATCCAGTTGTTTAAGTGATGAATAATGCAGGTGAAAGACACCTGTACTGTGTTCATAGTGGCCTAGCAATGTTAAAGAGGAATTTGAAAGATGAAGGGGCCCAGGAATTACTTTTATCTTGTTAGAAATACAGGAGAGCCCGGGAGCGCCCACCGCCAGCAGCTCCGTCTCCCAGAGTCAGCCCGGCGGAGAGTGAGCGACTGGACCGCCCACTGCCTTCCCCGCCTCCCCACCGTGCCCGTTTCGGCCCCTGGCGATGTGACTGGGAGAAGGTTGCGCTGACCCCTGGCCCGGGGGTCTAGATGGGCAGCAGGTGACTGTGAGGTGGGCGGGTGCTGGGGTCCGGCAGGATGGAGGAAAGCATGGAAGAGGAGGAGGGGGGCAGCTACGAGGCGATGATGGAAGACCAGAACCACAACAACTAGGAGGCTGCGGTGGACGGCTTCCGGCAGCCCCTGCCGCCCCCCTCGCCAGTCCCAGCCCCTGCCCGCGAGCCGCCTGGGGGACAGCTGCTGGCGGTGCCGGTCATCGCTATGGACAGGAAAGGCCCCAAGGAGGGGCTGCCGCCACCGGAGTCCAATGGCGTGATCATGATGGTGAAGAGCTGCGACGCGGCCCTGTCGCTGCGGCCAAGGCGGTCCCGCCCCCACCCCCAGCTCCACCATCAACATCAACACCTTCACCTCCAAGTTCTTAATGAATGTTATAACTATTGAAAATTATAAGAGCACATACTGGCCAAAATTGGATGGTGCCATAGATCAGTTTTTAACTCAGAATCCTGGTGACTATATCCCCATATCCTATGAACAGATAAACAGTTGTGTGTATAAATGTGTATGGCAGCAGTACTCAGAACAGATGTATAGTGATCTGATTAAAAAGATAACTAACCACTTAGAGAGAGTCTCAAAGGAGCTGCAGGCCAGCCCTCCAGATCTCTATATTGAAAGATTTAACATAGCTCTTGGACAGTATATGGGAGCATTGCAGAGCATTGTGCCTCTTTTCATATTTATGAATAAGTTTTACATCCAAACAAAACAGAGACTTAAAAGATGAACTTACAAAGCTGTTTACGGAACATGCTGCAGAAAAGCACATTTACAGCCTAATGCCTTTACTTTTAGAAGCCCAGTCAACACCATTTCAGGTCACACCTTCAACTATGGCAAATATTGTGAAAGGCCTGTACACTCTCCGACCAGAGTAGGTTCAGATGGCTCCAACTCTATTTTCTAAATTTATTCCAAATATTCTCCCTCCGGCGGTGGAATCTGAACTTTCTGAATATGCTGCTCAAGATCAGAAACTTCAAAGAGAACTTATACAGAATGATTTTATGAGAGGTGACCAGTCCTGGAAGAGAGCTGGGGATGAGCTGGCTTACAACAGCTCCTCAGCATGTGCGAGTTCCAGAGGGTACAGATAGTGACTGTGTTGAATGTACTTTTCCTTCCTGCCACAAGGACACTGGAGCTGCAGAGACTATTCCGAGCACAGCAGGTCCTGCACTCAGGCGCTCTCACAAGGCTGCTCTCAGAAGAGGATGTCGGACTTCTTACTTTGATTTGTAATTTTAAAAAACAAAACAATTTTAACTAACAAAATAACTGCCAGTTGCTGCTAGACTTGGGGATGATTTTGAAATGGGACAATCTTTTAATGAAATCTGTTAATCTATGAGGAATAGGCATCTTGAAAAGTGATCGTTGCTAAGTGAAATCAGCAGCCCGAATCAGCAGCTTCCTCCAAAAACATAAGAGCAGAAGAATTTTTTAAAGGACCGTTTTATTCATTTGTGGACTTGGCGCTCAGCATATTGGTTTCACACATCAAGATACCTTTAGATTTGAAATCAAGCAGATCATTACAATACAGTATTTTTCACCCCTAACCAAAACAAACTCCTTTAAAAGAGTTGGTCTTTGTTTAGATTTAGAAAGTCTTGTGAAAGGAAAATGCTAATTCTGCTTTTGCTTCTTCCCCATTAGTTCACAACTTTTTTCTACTCTGTGCTTTGAGCTTTGTGTACTTTGCAACTCTGTGACCATGTTGTCAAACTCACAGATGCTTCATGAAAAAGCTTATGATATCATGGATTAACCCTCCAAGATGTCAGGAATGGCTTCATAGCAGGATGCTGAGTGAATGGGAAAACGAAACGTCACATATTGGCCAGATTACCGCCCCTCCCCCACCCCGCCTCACCATGGCATATTCATGTTAATGTCAGGGACCAACTCTTATAGAACTTTTCCATTCCCTCTATCACTTAACATGATTTCAACAGCTGCTGTAGTATTAACATCACGCTAGTCCAGGCGTGGCCTGCACGTCAGCAATAATGCTCCCCCTTCAATGTTCAGAATCATCCAACAGTAAAAGCTGGCTCCTGTGATGCTCTAGGAAACGGATATGGTTATTAAATCTCAATATAATTAGTGTTGTGGGATTCCTGACCAGTTACATTTAAAATGGGTAGGATAAATAGTTCTTTAAAAGTCTGGAGTCTGCATCTTGTAAACATTGTCTATCAGCCTGAAAAGAAGTAGCACTGCTGTATTTGAGGCCCCTTCTAGCTGCAGCCAAGCTGTGTTTTGTTTTCTACACCCACAGTGCTGTTTAGTTGTTTAGACTCTGAAGCTTATTCTAGTCGTAATTGAAAGGCAAAGAAAAATAGAAAGATGTGGCAAACAGGAAAAAAAATTTGTTACTTAATAGACATCTTCAGAACACTTCACCCCAAAGCCACAGAATACACATTCTTTTCAAGTGCACATGGGTCATTCTCAAAGATAGACCATATATTGGGGCACAGGCAAAGTCTCTTCAAATTCAAGAAGATAGAAATCATATCAAGCATCTTTTCAGATCACAATGGCATAAAACTGGAAATCAACTACAATAAAAACAATCAAAAAAAATCAAACACATGGAGACTAAACAGCATGCTATTAAACAATGACTGGGTTACCACAGAGATCAAAGAAGAAATAAAAAACATCATGGCAACAAATGACAATGAAA
>PVJC01007982.1:0-49743 GCA_004026665.1 Murina feae
GAACAACAAATACATATCTATCAATAAGTGAATCTAAAAATCAAGTGAATAAAAAATCCGATGAACAGACTAAACTGGTGAATAGAATAGAATCAGAGGCATAGAAAGGAAGTGGACTGACAATTTTCGGGGGGAAAAGGGTGTTGGGGGTACGTGAAGAGAATGGACAATAATCGTACACCTATGGATGAGAACAGCGGGGGGTGGGTAAGGACAGAGGGTGGGGTGGGAACTGGGAGGAGAGGAGCTATGGGGGGAAAAAAGAGGAACAACTGTAATAATCTGGACAATAAAGATTTTTTAAAAAAGAAAATGATGCTATGAAAATACAAACAGAAAAGTGTATTTTAGGATTCTGTGTCTGGGTTGTGAAGGTGAGATGCATATTACGGGGTCTGTAAGCTGAGCAGCTTTAGGAGGTTCTAAGAAAGGAAGGGGCATCCAAGTTCAGCCCTGGCTGGGCGATTTTCAGACCAGAGGAAACCACTAGCTTTCTCCAGGTATAGATATGTGTGTAAGCATAGCTGTAACACCGATGCATAGCATACTGCACCAGTAAAATGGTGAACAGGTGCCCTAAAACATTAAAATAGTATGTGTCCTCTGAGAGGAAGCTTGGCATTGTATAATAATTTTTGTAATATGTTGCTTTTCTAAAATTATTTGGCAATATAACCCTGAATATTTAGCTGCCACTTTAGTTTTTCATAATTCTATAACCTTTAAAGTGATAGTTTAAAATGAAATTGAAAGATTTATACTACATTTCAGACCATAAGATATTACTAAATACAGAGTGGGGAAAGTTAGGTTTACAGTTGGTCATATAGAAAATAACACAATAACAATAATAATAATAAAAATAATACAAAAATGAACTGTTTTGCATACTCCCAACTTCAAATTTGTTTTTGCTCCTATTGAAATATTCTTCAAAAGTGTTCTATAATTCCAAATCATTCATATATATATATAACCAAGGGATATTTAGCTAATGGAATTATAACTCCTGCGTAGGTTCATGAATTGTGCTTGCTAAGTGAAGCTTTCTCAGAAATCCATGGCTTTTAACTCTAAAACTCTAAAACCTGGCTAGACCCACTAATACCAAGCACATATTATTTTCATGCATTTCCATTTGCGTGTGCAAATACCCATATTTGCTCATGGAAATTGCACAGGCAAGCAGATGATAATTTAGAAAAAGGACAACCCTTTTCAGCATGCACCAATACATGAGGAAACATGCTTTCAGTACCCAAAGATTGTCCAATCTGTGGGCAGTTCATGAAAAAAATAATTAATGTTCTTGTATGCCTGTCAGGTGAGTTGACACATAAGAAAGATGCACCAAAAGTTAGCATTTTTCACAGTAATTTTATTCTAGCTTCACTTATATAATCTGCTATCATTTTTCAAAAAATTGGGAAGAAATTAGGCTGAGTAAGAGAATTAACTATTCTATTTCCTCCTCTTTAATTTTCAGTGTCAGTTTTTATAGATAGTGTTGCTCTATTTCTGCCGTCTGTGAATACATGTATGTGAATAACTATCCTTTTTGCTCAGTTGAAATATATTTGGTAATGTGAAAAGCAGCTTCTCTCACTTTTACTACCTTAATTACCCTTGTTAATTCCAGGGCTTTTTTACCCTCATACTTCACAATTCATCCTCTTCCTTATCAAAATGGCAAGGTCTTTTCTCATTGTAGCACTCATTACTCTATCTTATTGAAGAGTACACCAAATAAAAATTGGTTTGGGGACTAAATACAGAGTCATGGCCACGCACTGTATGCTGCTTTTGTAAGACTGAGTTTGTAGCAAGAACACTCGATTTGTAGTAATAACTCAACTATCACTGCTTTTTCCTACCAATAGCTTAGACCTCTGCAGAGTCTCTCCCTCCATGTATTTCAGGTGCCTCTAACTGGCTCACAAATAAGCATAGTTACCCACCATGTGTTACCTGCTGGCTTTCCAGATACACAATTTCACCTTTGCAGCATGCCGCTGCCCTAACAGTGCAGACATCTCCATCTGTCAGGCACCATGCCTGCTGTACCACCTCTCTCTCTGGACACTGCTGTCCCCAAATACAACACAGCCTCCCACAACTACTAACACACCTGACCCCATGAGGATCCATTGTTACCCGCTGTTGGCTTTGGAAGTGAATAAGACTGTCTCTGTCTCCTTGGGTATTACATCATGTCAGGTGTCTGCAGCTAAAATAATGTGCTGTGCCCAGAGCCTTAGCTTCCTCAATAAGTCTTCCCATTTTAACTCACAGATCCTGCCACCTGAGATATTGCCAGAGCCATCATTCCCCTCAGAAGCTGGAGGTATTGTTACCAAGTTAAGCATGTCATGCACCCTCTGCACCTTGCATAAGTTACCCTCTAGAGATATCTCCCGTCCCACACAAAGAGGCTTTGTGGATCACCCCAACAACCCAACTGACAGGCCTGCACATCTTTGGACCTCAGCAATGGACAAAACTTTGGCTAGAGCTAAGGCCCCTGCCACATTTTGCTTATATTTGCAGAGGTTCTTCTGCCTAAAGTGATTTTTAGGTCAGGGACAATATTAGCATCAAAATTGCTAGTGAAATTTTATCACCTTAAAAGTTAATAAGAATCACTTTTTTTAGCCAAAAGAAACCGAAAGGAGATAGAAAGAGGGAGAGGCAGAGAAAGAGGGAGAAAAAACAAGGGACTAGAATAAATGACAACACAACAACCACTGGCAGAGCCAGTATTTAGAGCATTAACCTCACATCATCCCTCCATCATCACTCCGGGAAGAGAGTTACTGAACCAGACTCAGTTGCTTTAGAGAAAGGGACAAAAAGACAACCCATCTAAATGTCACTCTTAGGTTGGAAAAGACTTCAGGTTACTCTGCTGTTAAAAGGTCATTTCACATGCTGAGTAATATTTTTAAAAATCTGATTAGATAAGGTGAAAGGGACATCACTTACTTAAAAGAAAGGGCATATAAGAGAGAAAGAAAGGGAAGGAGGGGAGGAGGGGGGGGAGAAGGAAAAGAGGGATATTACTTTTTAATAAGCTATTTATCCAAATGAGTTTGTATAAATACATCCAAGAATACTAGGAAAAACATGTCATAGTTCTGATTTATCATCAAAATACAGAAACTGTACCATGAATCAGGAAACCATTAGATTTGCAAAATTGGAAAAGGGAGAATGGAAGCGAAAGATAAAGCTATAGGACTTATTTCTGAAATGAACCTAAGTTTCACCATATAAATTTAGTTTCTTTGTGGACGTAGCCTATTTCCATTAAAAAAAAATCAGTAATTATTATGAGAACAATTATAAATCCTAACTTCCTAAAATGTTAATGAACCATTTCTAATTGATAACAAGTTCTCTTTATCTACCTTTTTAAAGTTAAGATTTATTGGGGTGGGGGCAGGTAGAAGAGGGTCAAGCAGGGGTAAATGATGATGGAAGGAGAGTTGACTTTGGGTGGTGAACATATGATATTATCTACTGATAATGTATTATAAAATTGTATGCCTGAAATCTATATAATTTCATTAACCAATGTCACCCCAATAGGTTCAATAAAAATATTTTTTAAAGAGTCAAAAGGTAGATGTGATGGATTTTTAAAATTTCAAAAAGATTCCTGCTAGAATTTCCCCATGGAACCCTCGCAGCAGAATTCCTACACGTGTGTGGAGACCTGCTTGTGGCAAAGAGAAAGAAGTAAAACAAAAGTTCCCCTGCCCCAGATGTGCTCCTGGATGACTCCTTGACTCCATTAATCTCTTTCTTCTGCTAATAAAACCAGGGGTCTCCCTAAACTTGCTTCAGAAAGATGTCCCTCCAGTCTCTACCTCAGCCATGCCCATTTCCTGGTAACAATACACATAGTGCATTTCTTCAGTAAATGGACACAAGCTGGATACAGAAATAGGGGCAGTACAGCAGATGATCATTGACTAGAACCAGAGTGATAGGGTCAAGAAGACAGCATTCTTTTGATTGAAAGGATGACAAGTGTATTCTGTCAGATAGTGATTGAAGTTAAATAAAGAAATAATTAACATGAATATACTAAATTCCACCGACTTATTCCCTTTGATAACTTTTATGTTATATAATTTTCACCTCAATAAATTATAATTTTTTTAAAGTGTGAAAAAACAAAATTAAGGTTTATGAAAAGCAGGAAAGAAATTGAAAATTTCCTCTTTAAATTATGTTTTCTATGATATTCTTAATTTAAAGAATAATGTGATTTAATAATAACTATCTATTTTAAAAACTAATATATATGGGTACTAGTACATATCTGGATGGCAACCATTTTCAATTTCTACTAATGGGAACCATGGTTATTTTAGTCAAGCATAATTTGTTCTAACTTTGATGAAGTGTGCATATGTGTATATATTTGAATAAAGTCTATATCTTATCTCCAATAGTAAGACTTGGCCTAAAGCAAAAAACACATAACTAATAAAAATCCATGGACAAATGGAAAGCTTATTTTATAAATGAGAATGTTTTCTAACCAGACAATCTTCTCTTTTAGAAGTTAAGTTGCTATTAAGACTCTATCATTCCCCAATTGTTTATCCATCAAATGTATTACATAATGAAATTGCATTATACATTTATAATAATTTTTCATCTTAACACATAGCACAATTAGACAATCAAATAAATGTGGGTGTTTCACTTCTGATAAGAAAATATTAAAAAGCAAAACATGTTTATCCATGCTGGATCATCTTCATACATGGAAAATAAAAAACAGAGAATTACTATTTCCACATTGCTCACCATTTAAGACTCAGTGTGGCTCTTCATTTTTCAGCTTTATTTTGCTTACTAGGGGCCCAGTGCACAAAAATTTGTGCACTCAGGGGTGGGGGTCCCTCAGCCCAGCCTGTGCCTTCTCACAGTGTGGGACCTCTCGGGGATGTCCACCTGCTGGCATGCCTGGCCAGCCTGGGTGAGGGGCTGATGGCTGTTTGCAGGCTGGCCAAGCCCTCCAATGGGGACCCTCACCCCGTGGGGGTGTGGCCAGCCTGTGTGAGGGGTTGCCCACAGTCCCTTCAGGGTTTGGGGGTCTACTGGGGTACCTGTCCAGCCTGGGTGAGGGATTGAAGGCCATTTTCAGGCTGCCCACAGCTCCCATTGACCCAATGTCCCAGCGAGGCTGGCTGGAATCAGGTTTCTGGGGTTTAGTTATCTTCTATAATTAAAACTTTGTTACCTTGAGCAGAAGTCTAGGCAAGTTATGAAGCCTTCTGTTTGCTTCAGCTCCGTGGCTTCTATAATTGAAACATTGTTGCCATGAGCACAGGCTCAGCCAGCCTAGGTAGGCAATTGCAATGGAAGCCTCCTCTTTGCTCTAGCTCCATGACTGCTGGTCTCCATCTTGGCTGGGTTAATTTGCATACAGCCACTCTGATTGGCTGGGGGCATGGCTTGGCTGGTAGGCATGGCTTAGGTGTCTTGGAATGACAGTCAATTTGCATATTACTCTTTTATTAGATTAGATTCTTTGTTAATTAAAAGTGTTAAAAATTAACTTCATATCTGCAGAGAGAAAAATAATCTATACATTATACCACAGACAAAATCTATTTGAAGTGATTTGTAGATACTTGTATAAATAGATATAATAATAATAATCTAATATAATAAAAGAGTAATATGCAAATTGACCATTACCCAAGACTGGATAAAGAAGATGAAGGAAATAGCTAAAGAACATAAAGCATAGCCCATGGTCAAGGACAATAGTTTGGTGAAGGCTAAGTGAGAGGGGGTGAAGGACAGGGAAGAGGGGGACACCTGCAATAATACCAACATTAAAATTTTTTAAAGAAAATATTATATCATTGTACTAACCATATCCCTTAATAAAAAATACCAGTCATATGAAAAGATACTGGTAAGAGCTATTTATCAGCTGTGCTGCTTATTTGGCTACTCTGTTCACTTCATTAAAACCCTTCCTCCAACTCAATATTGTTTATTTTTGATGCCTACAGCTACACTTGCTCATTTACAAGAAAGCATCTTCATGTCTACCAATAAAATGCAGAAATTGTTTGCTTTGAGCTTCAGTCATAAGTTTGTACTTGACCAAGATAGCAAGAATACTTAATGCTGATAAACTCTAACAAAACATCATTTTTATTATCTCCTGCTGTAAATAAACAGAAAATTAAAATTATTCAGGCAAGATTCCATCTCTTGATTCTTAACTCCCACTGAAAGCAATGAGAGATAAATGGGCATTTTGAGAGAAATTTAGCTTTTTAAATGTAGAGTGAATAGAGATCATTTTTAAAAGAACTTTCTGAGCAAAGTTGAAAGCAATAATTTGTTTAATCAGTTATATGTTTTCAGTAAAATAGCTTACATGGTTCATTAAGTTGTTACCAGTTTCTATTGTGATAAACAATTGGAAAACTACAGTTAGGGACAAAATACTGAATTACGAAAAACAGAATTACACTGGGGAAAAGGGTGTGTTTTTGTGATTACAAAGACCTGGCTACAAATCCTAGATATAAAGCTACTAGCTATATGTCCTTACATCGTAATCATAATGAGTATGTAATCATTTAATAGGTATGTTCTATGGGACAAGCATATGCTAAACACTTGAGCAAAACTCTCCAAGATGTCAAAATATAATAGAAGTCAAAATTTCTGATTGTCGCAGTGTGTCTAATACTGACATATGTGTTCTAGCGTGTAATTGTCCTGCACTTGTAGGTATAAGTCAACCGTTAGTCGGATTTGATGAAAGCCGAGGTTCAGAGAAGTTAAGCTGCTCAGAGTAACACAGAATATGGCAAAGTCAGCATTCAGGTCTCAGCACTTTGCCCCAAACTCTGTGGACTTCATCAAGAGTGTGAAGACTGGCAGTCCAGTTGCCAAACCTGACCCACAGCATGTTTCATTATGCCTGGAAGGTGCTTTTTTAAAGTTGAAACATTTCCAGGAAGTTGGTGTTTCTGAAAAATTGAAAACTCAAGCAACAGCCAGCTGACATCTGAGGGGGGCAGCTGAGGAGCTGCTGCCCCTTTAGCCACTGCTCACTGGTCCCCATGACCCCACGCTGTATTCCACCACCTGCTTCATTCACTGACATCACTTGCCAGACTCCCACAGACATAGGTGGCCATAAGTCTGTTCATTCCCTCTAAGCAAGGTACCTTGTCTGAGCCTCATTCCAAAATCTTACGAAATGGGAATATCAAGACCTACCACATAATTCCAGTGCCAGGCACTTAGTAGTCACTCAAAGAAAATTCGTTGAATTTGCATCTGTGTCTTCAAAGATGAGCAAATTTAATTTCAGCTCAGCAAAATGACTGATGTGTAGAGGATGAAGTAATTAATTGAGTTGGAGAGGTCAGGGAAAGCTTTGCAGAAGACATTTGCTTTGAACTCGGTCTTAATAGAATTGGATATGTACCAAATAGGCAAAAAGTGTAGGAGATAGTGTGCGGCAAGAGGAAGGTTCTAGAATCAAAAACACTTTGTTTTGAGGTGAAGAAGCCAAGGGAGATGAAGCTGAAGAGGGTAAACAGGGCACTATCAAGTTCAAGGGAATGTGAGGCAGGAGGAGACCAACAGTGGACTCATGGGGGGGGATACATCAAATATCAAGGTGCCTTCCTTTGTTTGCCACCCCACCGCCACCCTGACCAGAGAAAGAGGGTGCATCAGCAGCAGGAGTCTCTCTCTTTCTACATGTGCCAGCCGGTATCACCCTCAACACCAGTGGCACAAATCTGAGAAGGATAAAGTTTCCTAAATCACATGAAAGGATGGCCTGCAAAGTAGAGAGGGAAGCAGGTCAGTGCTTTCCCGGCACAAACATCTTCGACACAGCACCTGTCAGGAAGCCAGTCAGGTGAAGGTCCTCAGGCCCCCTGTCCTCTTGAACCCTCACCAGGTTTAGCAGTGAATTGCAGCAAATTGTACTTATTTTTTCCCAAAAAAATGAAAAAAGGAGGGAGGCAGTAACAAAAAGTCTCCCTTTGTTTTCTTCGCTTCCCCATTGGGCTCTGGATGCATTAGGAATGGTTACACTTGCTGGAGCTTCCTTTAAGCTGGTTTCCGTGGCTTTTGCTGCTGGCTTCTGCTGTAACACAAGCAGCCTGCAGCCCCACTCTGTTCTCTGCTTTTATTCATGCAAGGAAGGCCTTCTCGCCTTCGGAAAACGCGCACAGCTGCCTGATCCAAATGAGAAGAGCTGCCTTTTAAGTAATGCTCAGACCTTCAGACAATAATTACTCTATCACTTGAAAACATAATGCCCGTGTTTCACTGTGATCTCTTCACTGGTTGCTAGACCTCAGACTCCACAGGGAATGTCACAAATTCGCATGTTATCTCTGGGAGAGGTATCCAGCACTTGCAGCTCTGATGTACCTAAAAAGGGGTGTAAGGAAAAAAAGAAAAACAACACGTTCATGTAGCTAGACAGCTCCCTGCCTGTATATGAGACAGTTTAAACTATAAGTTATTCAAAGAAAAAGGGTGAATATTTTTCCTTATTCCCTTTTTTAGCATAGAACTTGTCAACAGGCAAAGCAATACATGAAGTAGTGGTGGGTACAATGAGGCATCCTGGTCAGTGGGTACAGGAAGTCAATAGACCATGGGAACAAACAGACATGAGTTTGAAACCTGCCATGAATTGGCAGGGTGATCTGAGTGAGTACTCCAAAATCCCCAAGGTTCAATTCTTACAATTATAAATGGCTCATACAATTGGGAAGATTGAATTAGACAATGTGTTGATCTAAGAAGCAGGCATTGGGAAAGTTCCTTAGGGGAGACATCTGTGAGGTAAAGTGAGAAGGGAGCAGGAGGACACTGGGAGAGGCCTGAGACCAAAAGGCGGCCCCTCTGAAGGGGAGAGGGAGAGGAGGAAGGTTGGATGGAAGAGTCTCAATTGTGCTCTAAGTAAGGTCAGCAGTGCCAATGGGAAGTTCTCTAAGCTTCCGTCACTCCCCAGAGAAGTCTCTGTCGTCCAGAAATACAGCTGCCTTGGCATCTCTGTAATGCTCAGTCATTGGCTGGCAGCAGCCCATGGGAAGTGTGGCCTTGTGATATTGTGATTTGTAATAAGGAATATATATATTTGATCTCGGTCCTGTTTCTGCACAGAGCTCCTAAAACCCTTGGGATTTCCTAAAGCCATAAAGCTGTCTTGCTATGTTATGTTATGTTATGTTATGTTATGTTATGTTATGTTATGTTATGTTATGATGTTATGTTGTTATGTTATGCTACATTACGTTACGTTATGTTAAGTTACTTGACTTTTGGAATGCTCCTATGTAACCTAAAAATGATGATTAGATGATTGGAACTTTCATTCAAACACCCACACACATTACAGAAGTAGAAAGGGGCTGGCTGAAGATTAAAGTCAATGGCCACAGCTAATGATTTAATCAATTATGCCCATATAATGAAGTCTCCATAAAATTCCAAAGGGACAGATTTGGAGAATTTCTGGGTTGGTGAACTCATGGAGATTCAGGGAGAGTTCTGCACAGTAAGAGGACTTAGAAGCTCTGAGCCCTTTCCCCATACCTAGTCCTAGGCATCTTTTCCATCTGGCTGTTACTGAGTTATATTTTAGTAACCTAGTAAGTTAAAGTTTCTGAGTTCTTTGAGCAATTCTATCAAATTAATCAAACCCAAAAAGGGAGTCATGGGAACCTCTATTGATAGCCAGCCAGTCAGAAGTGCAAGTAACAACCAAGGCTTGCAACTGGTGTCTGAAGTTGAGGTGGTGAAGGAGACAGTCTTGAAAGACTGAGCCCTTGGCCTGTGGGATCCGGCACTATCTTCTGGTAGACAGTCTATCTTCTGGTAGACAGTAGCGGAACTGAATTGAATCCCAGGTCACCTAGCTAGTGTCCTAGCTAGTGTTTTGGGGAAATTTCACACACACACACATGCACACACATCACCTCAGAATTAGTGACCAGAACTCGTTTGGCTTCCATACAAACCTAGTAAAAGATTTCAGAGTACCTGAGGCCAGATGATTACATTCCCTGCTGGACAAAATCAGAGAGATATACTCTCATAGCCACCACCAATTGTATATGAAAGCACTTTGCATGGTAATTGCCATATAGAAGTCAACCAATAAATGTATTTTTTTCTCCTTAGATGTCAGACATTTTGTTCACAGATTGAATAAAGACTGAAATCTTTATGCTTTCAATAAAATTTGAGGTGTAAGTTGACCTTCAGTTGATGGAATGCAGTATACAAATTGGTAGCATCTCATTCAAGTTTGAAAAAGAATGTTTTTCATTTAAAAAATTGAGGAGAGAAGATGAAAGGTTAGCTCTCTTCCAGCAAACCCAAGTTCTCCATCCCAACTGCCATCAAGAGCAGAGTTCCCAGAATAGCAATGTCATGCCCAGATTTATATGTTAGGGACCAAAATGTTTTCAGCCAGTTTATACAACCTTACATCATTACCATCATGTTTCTAATCAATAAATTCCTGCTCTTCTAGGTTCCACCTGTGCTAACAGACTTCATTCCCTGACCCTCAGCAAAAATTGTTGCTTCTCCCTGTCTTACATTCTTCAAGCTACTGCACCTCCCAACACAGGCGACCTCAAACTTCAGCCTCTCTTTCTTGTTTATCACTATTTTCCTGTGGAAACTGGAGTCTACAACTTTGCATTTTTATAGCAACATCATAAAACATCTTAATGTAGGAATATACAGGTGACACATATCTGTACATAGTTTCAGGTATTTGGGGGTACCACAGCAGTCTCCTTCTTTGACCTTGGGAACATTACTTATGAATCTCACTTTATTGATACACAAACTTGAAATAACATTATCTTACCTTAAAAAGCTGTCCTTGGGTTTGGAGGCAATTAAATTAGGCATTTAAAAATTAGAAGGTAAATGTTAACAAATATTTGCTACCAGTTGCTTCATAAGCATCTTACAGATCAAAAGCACTACTAATCTTTATAAACTAGAAGCAGAGCGTTAGCATAAGATATTTGTCCTACATCTTCAATATTTTCTTAGTTTATTTCATACTTTAATTTTGCATGCCTAAGTCCAAGTATACACTCCTTTTCAACCAAATTGACTTATTCTTTCCCCTAGGAAACAGGCCCTACTCTGAAATGTATGGATCTTCTCCTGCCAAGAAGAGAAGAGTCTTCCTATCTTAATCAGGTCAAGGCCCCTCCTTGCTAGGCCCAGAGGTTACTCAGCAATAGCTGGTACAGAGAATGATTCCCACTCTGCAACTGTCTGTTACCATGGAGACATGCTAATTAGTGAATGATGAGAAAGCAAAGGAGTTCAGGGTCTCTAAAACCATGAGAAAGAAAGGGAAATGAATGGAAAAATATGGATGAAGAGAAATTAAGGGATCTTAAGCGGCAAATTGTAGGTAAAGGCGTCCTGGAATGATAGGGTCATAATGAAAAAGTGGAAGAGGGTTATGAGGAGAGAATATCAATGACAATGACTCATCAATTGTGAGTTTGAAGACATGAAATCTAGAGACTATTGTTTAAGAGAAGAAATGAAAAAACTCCAATTGTTTCAAAGGTGAAGTCACAAGATCACAGAATGTTAAGGACCTAAATTTTACAGGTGTTGAATGACAAGAATATTTCTTTCTAAATGGAAGGAAATGTGACATTCAGAGCCATCAAAATAGATCACAAATCTCTGCAGACATTTCTCTGCTACAACTTGAATTCACATTTGCCCTCATAATTTGCTGGGTGGAGTGTCAATGTGCCAGTGCATGGTTTTTCTGTCCAATTCTCTAAGCCAAATGTGCCCTTGGATTTCTATACCTAGACCTCCAAGAAATAACAGGATAGAAAAAGAACACAGTGAGAATTTCAAGAACTGTGTTTGACAAAATTAATATAGAGATAAAACTTAAAGACAAAGGGGCACTTATGTAACTTATACATTTTGAAAATTTTACTAAGTGGTAACATCTACCATCCAAAGAGATAATTTCATGTTATTTAATATAAACATTCTCATTTATTTTATTATACATTATTTATTACTCATTGTTGGTGACTACACTTAAATGAGGGATATTTTATGCAAATAGAAAGATAGTATTGGTTTCTAATAAGCAGAATATGCAAGCTACCTGTGAAAATCAAGGTATAACCAAAATCAGCCCATACATGAAGGAAGAGAACTGGTCTATTATTAACTAGAGGAGAGTTATGTAGTTAGGTGAGTCTCACATGCAAAATTAATCTCATTTGCCCTTGTACATGAACAAATTCACAGCATTCTGGATCTTGGAAATTACACCCAACCTTGGATTTCCCTGCCTTCAATTTTCTACAAATCTCATCTACTCAGATATAGATTCCCTTTCATCCTTCAACTTCAAATCAACTACTATCTCCTCAGTAGAGACCTGCCTAGATCTTTACAAGTAGTTAGCAGTGAGTATCCATCTTAATGGACCTGCAGCACTTTATACTTGCCTCTCTTATGAAATTAATTACTGACATTTTGGCTATTTGTTTCAATAACTGTCTATCCCAGTTTGCAAACTCCTCAAAGATAGAGATGAGCTTTTATGCACCTTTATATTCTCCAGTGTCAACAGCACCACAAACAGTGCAGAGAAAAAATATCATGTGCTTGTTAAATACATATTAAATGAATAATCATAGTAAATTATAAGTGATAACTAATTTGTATAGTGATTTATATTTTATGAAGGATTCTCATGTCACTAAAGTGTAAGCTTACTTAGCCCATTTTTTTTTTAGAACCTCTATTTTTAAGACATTAACTCAACAGATGCTCCATTAAAATTTATTAAATGAGTGTCCAGAATTATCCAGAAATTTTGCCTTTCTTTCAAAATTAGTAGTTCCTTAGCAACATAATAATGCTTAAAAATATCTCTCCTCTGTCAACAGAAATCAAACTCTGCCAATACATATATATTAAAAGATAAGCTTTCCTGGTCAGGGAATTTTCCACTGGAGCTGACAAATGCCAGATGTGAATGTTCTGGAAGCTACAAGTGGTTCCCCAAACAACTCAGGACTAATGAGTTTTCTGGACTAACTATGGATGGGCAACTAGTTAGTCCAGAACTCATTCCAGTTCTAATACCAGGAGGAGCCATTCTCAGGGGAAGCCAGTTGGGGTGGAGCTCGCCTGACTGGAGAGGAAGCAAAAACATAGACCCTCTCCAGCATGTTGCCTGAACGTTATATCACCCTGCTTTCCCTAAAGTCTTTAAATAATGGTATTAAACATCACCAAATCAATTAATATAATATTGAAAATGTTTTTGAAACGCACCATTTGGGGGAACCGCACCATGAATTCTGAAAAACCAATGCCCTTTTTGATTTGCTCCCAGGCTTGCCTCTGAGTTAGCCAAATGTGTGAAGGAAGTGTTAAATTCTTAGGCATAACATACATAAACTCAAATTAATCTCTAAACGCAAAATATCTCTCCATTTACCCTATCAAGTTAATTTAGTTTAGTATCTAAACTCCCATAATACTAATCACTGTAGGTGAAGAATTTAATGGTTAACACTTTTTTAAAAATCATATTAGCTCTCATCATCTAAAAATAGTGAGAATGAGACACAGAGCAGATCCATTGGGATGGGGCAGAAAGAGGAGGCATATTGGGCCCTGGGAAGGAGAGCAGGTGAAGTGGTGATGCTTTAGTGGAAGATTATAAGCAACCAGTAAACAGCTTTAATACTTACACTTAGTGACTATTGACGGTCTGGACTTATGGCATAATGCAGCTATCTGGCTCTTTCTCACAATTCTTAATGCTTTTCAGTGACTTCTGAAATTCTCTGTCTTTATTTTTTTAGTCTCCATATTGTGTTTTTGAATAACAGAAAGATTAGAGAGCCAAAAAATGAACATTCTTTCAACTCACCGAGTTCTTCTTAGGTCATTTGGACTGCTATAGCTAATTATCACAGATTGGGTGGCTTATAAACAACAGAAACTTATTTTCCACAGTTCTGGAGACTGAAAGTTGAAGATCAGATCAGGGTGCCAGCATGATCAGGTGAGGGTTCTCTTTCCAGTTGCAAACTTGTTGTATCCTCAAGTGATGGAAGGGGCTGGGGAGCTCTCTGAAGTCTCTTTCATGAGGGCTCTACTTCCATTCATGAGGGCTCTACTTCCATTCATGAGGGCTCAACCCTCAAAAACTAATCATGTCCCAAAGGCCCCACCTCCTCACACCATTGCATTGGACTTTAGGATTTCAACATGTGAATGTTGGGGAGACTGACATTCAGATTGTAGCAACGTCCATCATACCAAAGGATGGGGTCCAACTTCTGAGTGACCCAAATGAGTGAAACCAATAAGGAGTTTCAAAGTGCAAGAATATAAGCTAAAAATAAATAAGAGCAGAGAAGAAATGGTTAGAGGCTCACAGTGAGTAGTAAACTAGCAGTAAGTTCATAATGTGATGCTGTAATATTTACAAAACTATTCAAATACTAGTATGCACAAAAGCAATCACTTTCTCCATATTAGTCACACTTTTAACAAAATGCATTGGCCTGTTTTAGGGTCTGTAAAAGAGAAATGGATAATTCAGGAAAAATAAAGCATAGGCATTAGATTCAGACATTGTCAGGCTTTGAGTGTTATTAAATAATTGTTTCAAACAATGAAATGCATTAAGGACTCCCTTTAAAAGATCTTTCAAAATAAGATCATTTTTTCATCTCTCTGTACCTATGAGAGGAATAGGTAAGATGGTTACGCTAGTTCTCTAGTTTATTAATTCTTGATTATCTGTGATTCTATATTGATGTATCAATTATTCAGACAATTTAGACAAAAGTAATTTTTCTCCTGTAGAGCTGATATTTAAATACCAGATACCCAACATCATATCCTAGTTTCAGGGGCTCTTCAACTGTAAGGCAGTATAATATTACAATTTGATTATCAACAATTCTAAAATACACATTTAATTTTGTTAGGCTTTACAAGAACTTAAAGTTCATCCTGAATTATGAAAATATACACTTATTGAAAGAGAATCAGTCAGATTTTCTGCATAAATCTTGAAAGTTTTAGAGAAATTTCTTATAAATGTTACTCCTGAAAAATTGCTTTAAAATCTGGTTATCTAGAGTTAACTGTCTTATATTTCTCTAATACTTTAGACTTACTAGGATTCTGCCAGTGTCAAATAAAAGGTGACTTTTCCCAATGCTAACATAGTAAATATAACGAGTAACTGGTAACATTTTCCACTTATAAAGGTTACAAATGGTAGAATTTAAGTACATTTATAATATCTGATCAAAGGGAAATGCCATTTTCATGATTATACATATTCCCTTAGATATTTTCCTAGGTAAAATATTTATCTATAGCCATGTCTATAAAGACAAAATAGCAGTAGTGTGTGTGTTGGGGGGGGGGGCATTTAACAAAATTAGAGAAGCTACTGAACTATTATTCTACTGTGTTTATTAAGTGGATGTTTATACACTTTTATAGGTTCAGCCTAGTTTTATATGTAGTTAGTGTACAAAAATATCAGTGATTTATTTTTGAAGAGGTAGGCATCTTAATCTTCACAATCTCTGCATTTGTCTTTGCTTACTAAATTCAGACAATTTCAAACAATTAAGAACTTTTGCTCTTTGAAAGACACCATTTACAAAATGATGACGTAAGCTCCAGGCCAGGAAAAAGTATTTGCAAAACATACATCTAATGAAGGAATTGCCTCCAAAACAAATTTTAAAACTCTTATAACTCAGCCCTGGCCAGTTTTGCTCAGTGGATAGAGCGTTGGCCTGTGGACTGAGGAGTCCCAGGTTCTATTCCGGTCAAGGGCATGTACCTTGGTTGCGGGCACATTCCCAGTGGGAGGTACGCAGGAGGCAGCTGATCGATGTTTCTCTCTCATCGATGTTTCTAACTCTCTATCCCTCTCCCTTTCTCTCTGTGAAAAATCAATAAAATATATTTAAAAAATAAAAATAAAACTCTTATAACTCAAAAAGAAGGCAGGCAGCCCAATTTTTTAATGGAAAAAAATTTGAACAATTTACCAAAGAAGATTTAGGGATGGTAAGTAAATGCATGAAAAAATGTTTACCATCTTTAGTCATCAGGGAAATGCAAATTAAAGCTACAATGAGATATCCCTACAAAACAACCAGAATGGTAAAAAATGTAAAAGTCTCAATATCAAGTGTCAATAAGAATACAGTGTAACTGGAATTCACATCCACTGTTGCTGGAATGTAAGATGTGTCAACCACTTTAGAAAATCATTTGGCAGTCACAAAGTTAAACAAACATTTACTACTTGACCTTTCAATCCCATTTCTAGGTATTTGCCCAAAAGTAATGAAAAGATATGTCCAAACAAAGACCTGTAGGCTATTTTTTTTTATAGCAGCCTTATTTCTAATTGTTAAAAAAATGGATACCGCCCTCACCGGTTTGGCTCAGTGGCTAGAGTGTCAGCCTGCGGACTGAAAGGTCCCAGGTTCGATTCCAGTCAAGGGCATGTACCTTAGTTGCGGGCACATCCCCAGTAGGAGGTGTGCAGGAGGCAGCTGATCGATGTTTCTCTCTCATCGATGTTTCTAACTCTCTATCTCTCTCCCTTTCTCTCTGTAAAAAATCAATAAAATATATTTTTTTAAAAAACTGGATACCCAAATGTCCATGAACTGGTGAATGGCTAAATAAATTGTGATACAACCACAAAATGGAATTTTACACAGAAAGTGAAAAGAACAAGCTATTAATACATGCAACACCATGAATGAACCCTAAAAGCATTAAGCTAAGTGAAAGCTATGTATGATACAATTTATAAAGCATTTTGAAAGCATCAAAATTATAGACACAGAAAACAGGTCTGGTGGTTATGAGGGGTTGGGAGTGAGAAAGGGGGTTAATTGCATAGGCACATGAAAGAGGCTTTGTAAATGATGGAAACATTCTATATTTAAATTGTGATTGAAATTACACAACTCTATACTTTTTCCAATCTTAAGAAATTATATATTTAAAGGCTTATTTTACTTTATATAAATTATACCTCAATGGACCTGACTTTTTTCCAAGAGGATATATATGTGCGAGTGTGTGTGTACACACACACACACACACACAATGATGACCATGCAACTTGCTTTCCAAAGGTAATGAGAACTGTTAGGAAGCATTAGGCCATAGACCAGCCAGATTGCATTGTTTGACTCTATGCCATTAGGGCATTTTATTTTATTTTATTTTTACTGATTTTTTTTACAGAGAGGAAGGGAGAGGGATAGAGAGTTAGAAACATCGATGAGAGAGAAACATCGATCAGCTGCCTCCTGCACACCTCCTCCTGGGGATGTGCCCGCAACCAAGGAACATGCCCTTGACCAGAATTGAACCTGGGATCTTTCAGTCCGCAGGCTGACACTCTATCCACCAAGCCAAACCGGTTAGGGTGCCCTGAGGGCATTCTAAAAAGAACAACAACTATCCACAACCTCCATAAATTAGGGCTGCCCCTCCTCTACCTCCAGTCAAATAAGCAAACTTTTCACATTTAATTTTGTTTGGATTTTTGTGCCTTTTTTCCTTCAGGTATTAAATAGTCAAATTGAAGGCCCAGCCACCCCCACCTGTCCTAACATGTTTCACAAGCTCTCTTACAGGACCTGAAACTTAACTGGAGTCATTTTTTAAGGACAATAATGGAAATGTTCAAGGTAGACTGCAGACCACAAATGCATGATAAAGCTTTTACTTAAATGGAACATACCCACAAAATTGGGAACCCCAACATTGACACAGCAGAGTGATGGCGATGAGGGCTGTGGAAAAAAATATTATCAGGAGGATTCATTTTCACCTTACTTTAAACCTTTTCCTAAAATTTCTTACATAAAAATCTCTTTTTTTTCCTTTGATCATTAATACTGATAATTATATCTGTATTTCTTAAGAATATTATGAGTTGCCATTTCTGCATAGTAGCAGATTGAATTTATTCACCTTACGGATATATTATTATCACAGATAATAACTGCAGCATGATAATTATCATTAATTATTCATTTGGATTAAGAGGCAAATAGGCTTGTATTCAAGGGTCTTCCAGAACACCGTTCATTGTTTCCGAGCCCTGTGTGCCAGTGTGACTAATTCATACTCTTTTCAGAGCCACTGCTGACATCTGAAGGGTCCCATATGTATTTATCTGAAGATATAATAAAAGTAAGTGCACCATTTCAGGATGGAGTCACTAAAATAGACATATAGTTTCCTCTTGGCCTTTAAGTGAGGGTATGCAATTGTCTGTTAAAACCAGGCTGCCGTGAGCACTGCTTCCGTAGATGTGGATGCATTCCTTTGCTTTTCATGCTCGCCTCAGACTATTTAAGCATATATGTGCCTGTATATTTACATAATAGCCTTTTGGAAAAACAATAATGTGATAGGTCATATACTTTATCCTTCACTTGCACGAAATGTTTTAGAATGGTTATTTGTGCTTGCGTTTGAAATTGTCTTAAGTTGAATAGGCAGAAAGAGCCTCTGCAAAGTTTAGAAAACCTGTAGAGAAATCAAGAAGAGAGGAGATGAAGAAAGAAAAGAGGTTGATACATCTTATAAATACACATGCTTTTTTTGGGGGGTGATTTTTTTTTTGGCTAACATACCCCCAAATTGAGACATGTATATACTCTTAGTGTCTCTTTTCTTTTGTTTCATCTCTAGGTGTTAGTCCTTAATTTTTGTAATTTGTCATTCATAGTCACACTTTTAAAGTGGGTATGAATGACAGTTTGAGAACTATGCCAGTAGAGCTAACATTTAGCACAGGACGCAGTTCAAGTGTCCTTATTAGACCTGCCAGTATTATTCCCATTTAGAAATGAGAAAATTAAGGTACCAGAAGATTAAGTGGTGCTTGAGGAAGACACAGTGGCAGGAGTAAATTAGGAATCCATGTCTCCTAACCCTTTACTACTCTTTCTGTGCCTGATCACAGCTGTGAATTGTCTGACATACACGATAAAGAAATATAGGGAGGAACTTTGAAAACTGTCAGATAGAACTGTTCTGAATTTCAGAGCAGGAAAGGACTTCAGGAATGTTGGCTCTGAGGCTCCGCTGGGGTTACTCAAAGCAGCTTCTATCAATGCTGACAATAGGCCCTAACTACTCATTCCCACTCCTCTTTTCAAGCTCATATAGTATTTATGTCTGGTCACTCAAGTCTGCCAGAGGGGCAATGGTCAGAGACACCTTGGTGAGGAGTATACACGAGCTGTTGTAATGCAGGCTGTATTCTTAAATAGAAATCTCATTTAATTTATCATATTTATAATAATAATTATTAGAACTTGGAAAGTACTATATGCCAATAGCTAGCTGCACAACGCAAATGTTATACATTATCTGCAGAGAGAATAGGTACACAAACAGCTTCCCTTTACTAAGGAGTTGCTTATGAAGAAGTCTCAATCTATGAATTATTGGTTTCTTTGATAATTAACCAAGTAGAAAAAAAAGGTACTTAAGACATTTCTTCTTGGGAATTTGGACATTAACGTTTCTATCTACTCATCCTACACTTATTTATTGAGTACTCTGTATAGTATCAGACTCTCTTCTAGTTATCCAGAGGTATAACTCTGAATAACGCAAAGTCCTTATGTCTTAGCCCATTCAAAAGGCTATAGTAGACTATCATAGACAGGGTGGCTCACAAATGATAGAAATATATTTCTCGTAGTTCTGGAGGCTGGGAAGTCCAAGGTCAAGGCCAAGTTGTTTATTCTGGTGGGAACCCACTTCTTGGTTCATAGATATTCATATTCTTACTGTGTCCTGACATGGCAGAAGGGATGAAGAAACTCCTTGGGACCTCTCTCTTAAGGGCACTAATCCCATTCAGGAGGGTTTCACCTAATCCCCTCCCTAAGGCCTCACCTACTAATATGATTACACTGGGGATAGGTTTCAACATATGAATTCTGAGGGGACCCAAATGTTCAGACTATACCACACTGTACTCTTGAGCAAGATAAATTTAGCGGGGGAGACAGATGACACACAAATATTTCATGTATTATAGTGTGAAAAATGCTACAGTATGAAAAATGCAGAAAAAATAATATCAACTACAGCAGTAAAGATGAGTACCAATAATTGGGAGCAGCTCTTTAAGATGGGACAGTGAGAGAAGGCACAGCTAGGGGATGTGAAATGTGAAATGGGCAAAAATGTTACTATGGGTAGACTCTGAGGTCATCCAAGGCAGTAGGCCAGCTGATGCAAAAGGATTCATGTGAGAGTTTTCAAAAGAGGACTCAGAAGCCGCAAAACATCTTGCACCGATAAAAATGTTCTTGCCAATGATATTTAATTTGTTGTCAGCCTCTTTAGTTTTCCTCTGAACATTTTCTCTTTTGCTCTGAATTTTATTCTCTTCTTGCTGAGCCTCTTTGATCTGATTGTTTATGTTTTTCCATTTGACCATGCCATGTTGACATTTCTGTCAAGCCCCTAAAATCAGATTCTGAAAATGGAATAGTCTTCTAATAGTCATGATCACTTGAATATGAAATAACCTGGCACATGAAAAAAAACAAGCAGAGTGGTGAATTACAGTTGCTTTACAATTGAATTACAGTAAGTTTTGATGGATTGGAGGAAGAGACCACATTAGATGAATGTCTCTCTTGATGCTTTTCCTTTGTCTAAAAGGAATACTGACTTTACATCAGTCATACTTACAAAAACAAGTAGGAGCCCGGTGCACAATATATTGTGCACTCGTGGGGGAGTCCCTCAGCCCGGGCTGTACCCTCTCACAGTCTGGGATCCCTCGGGGGATGTCCACCTGCTAGCGAGCCGGGCCAGCCTGGGTGAGGGGCTGATGGCAGTTTGCAGGCTGGCCAAATCTGCCCCACTTGCCCTGCGCACCCAGAGGCCTGCACTCCACCAGCCTCCATGGTTGCACTGCTGGCCTCCATCTTGGCTAAGTTAATTTGCATACAGCCACTCTGATTGGCTGGCATGGCATGGCTTGTCTGGTGGGCGTGGCTTGGGTGTCTAGGAGTGATTATTAATTTGCATATTACTCTTTTATTAGAGTAGATAGCTACGAGCTAGCATTTCTTGAAAGTCCACATTGTACAAGGGCTCCACTGAGCACTTCAGATGCTATTTCTAGTCCATGAGGTGATCCTATGCAGGAGGCAACATTAGCCCCATTTTCAGGGGAGGGACTTGAGGCTCAAGTAGAGGAATTATCCCAAGGTTGTCCAACTATGTCGCCCTTCGTGTAAAGCTGTGCTCTTAATCACCATCTCCTATTTACGGTCAGGAGATTGCAAGGGTTTTGAAGCATGGGGTGACATAGATTTCTGCTTAAAATAGAGAATTCTGGCAGCAGTGTGAAGACTGGATTGTAAAAGAATGAACTTGGAGTTAAGAGAAGTAGGAGATAATTTCAGTTAAGGGGAGTAAGACCTTAAACCAAGATCACTATCAAGAGTGATTACAGTAACAATCAGCTACCCTCTGGAGAATGACTTTGGAATCTAATATCCAAAAGCAGGAGAATATGCATAGAAATGCACGTTCAAATAAGCCACACAATAATAGCTTTTAGGTAATGTTTTACGTAATCTTCCTATAGCAGAACACTGCCCTCTATTGCTTTCTGTCTCATTCTTTAAATGATCCCAACTATACCAGAGTAAAAGGCATGATCAGTCAACTGTTGAAAATGTAAAATGTGCCACTACCAGGGCAGGAAAGGGGTCCCAACACTGTCAGTTCACACAGGCACTCTGGAATCTTAACCAGTTCTCCAAGAGCAAACACAGGCTTTAGCTCCCTGCCCTGACAGAAGTGATAAAGAGGCTGTACTATGTCTGTACAATTGCACAATTTTAAAACTTTATTGAAAATTTTAGTAACTGTAATTCAGTTCCCCAATCTAAGTAGTTTTACAGAATACATTGGATATACTTTTCTTGCCTTGCTCTTGAAAAGATGGAATAATTATGAATATAAATGACTTCTGTTTCCTTCGTGTAAAAAATGCATTATGTACATATAAGTCAAGTAGAGTATAAGAGAGAAATAGATGCAGTGTAATAATGATAAGAAACCATAATATCTGTGTGGAGGTAGATGCAAAATTGCCACTCATTACTCGAGCGGGGAGAAAGTTAGTAGGCAATTAGCAACAGCAAATGCCAAGTGGAAGGATAATTTGTAAGACAACAATAAACATAGTCTATACCAATGAGACAGAAAGAAAGAGGAAGCAGAAGTGCCAATAAAACAAACATAGCAGCCATGGGAAGGGCTGCATTAGCACAAGAAAATAAAATGAATCTTCCCTATTCCTCAACATAAGTTCCAGCATTTTCGATTCTCAGCTTGTTCTGGATTAGTAGCATTAGCCAAGTTTAGAAAATTATAGTAATAATAAGCCATATTATGTGAAAAAGCTTGCTTTCAGACAACCTAACATCAGCAGGACCTATTCACAGAGTAAGCCATGCTCTTCTGGAAACAAAAAAAAAAGGAGCAATAAAAATAGAAAGCAATGATTCACTCCTTGAAAATCAAAGAACAAATAATTATACAATCAGTGAAGAAGGACCTGAGGGATATAAATCAGTCAGCTTGGCTACATCCACACACATATGAAGTAATTACAGTGAAGAATTTTTTAAATTAAGAAACACGATGATTGGGAGCATAATTTCAGAATCTCTAGCATAACTACTTTTTGGTATTTACCTGACCTGAAGCATTCCAGACCAATTAAAATCTGTCTTAGTTTCAATGATCTTTAGAAAGACTATAATTTTCCTCATAACCTACTCATTATGCAGAGAAGCCTTTTATACATATGTAGATGTACTATATGTGTCATAAATACAAAGAATGAAGTCTGCAAATAATAACACAGAACATTTTTAAGTAACTTAAGAAATTATTTAGTATGTACTTTGCTACATATGTCATGTACATAATCTCCTCATAGCCATATAAGGTGGGTACTATTATTTCATATCTTATGTATGATGAGGAAACTGAGCCTTAAAACTTTAATTTCTTGCTCAGAGTAAAGCTGGATTTTAGACTCAGATCTGTCAAATTGCTGAGGCTGAGCTCATAACAATAGAGAAGAACAATATAATCTAATAAAAGAGTAATATGCAAGTTGACCCTGACTCTGAGACACCTAAGCCATGCCCACCAGTCAAGACATGCCCACCAGCCAAGCCACGCCCACCAGCCAATCAGAGTGGCTGTATGCAAATTAACCCAGCCAAGATGGCAGCTAGCAGCCACAGAACTAGAGCAAATAGGAGGCTTCTGTTGCACCAGCAATGGAGGAAACTGCCTGCCTAGGTCGGCTGGGCCTCTGCTCACAGTAACAAAGTTTCAATTATAGAAGATAAATAAACCCCAGAAACCTGATTCCAGCCAGCCTCTCTGGGACATTGGGTCAATGGGAGCTGTGGGCAGCCTGAAAATGGCCCTCAACCCCTCACCTAGGCTGGTCACACCCCCATGGGGTGAGGGTCCCCTATGGGGGGCTTGGCCAGCCTGCAAACAGCCATCAGCCCCTCACCCTGGCTGGCCAGACATGCCAGCAGGTGGACATCCCCCGAGGGGTCCCAGACTGTGAGAGGGCACAAGCCAGGCTGAGGGACCCCCCAAGTGCACAAATTTTTGTGCACCAGGCCCCTAGTATAAATTATAATTTAGAAGAGTATACTGGAATCCAGGCTCTGCCATTTGACCTAGTGATCTCACTTCTAGGAAAATATCCTAAGAATCCCGAAACACCAATCAGAAAGAATCTACGCACACCTATGTCCATAGCAGTGCTATTTACAAAAGTTAATATCTAGAAACAGCCCATGTGCCCATCAGTAGGTGATTGGATAAAAAAGATGTGGTACGTTACACAATGGAATACTATGCAGCTATAAAAGAAGAAGGATCTCTTACCACTGAGACAACATGGAGGGTCCTGGAAGGTATTAAACTAAGTAAAATAAGCCAGTCAGAGAAAGATAAGTGTCACATGATCTTACTCATATGTGAAATCTAATGAACAAAATAAACTGATGAACAAAATAGTTCCAGAGGAGAAGCATGGAACAGACTGATGAATCTCAGAAAAAATGGGGGAAGGAAGAGATTAAGCAAAGAACTTATATACATATATGTATAACCCGTGGACACAGACAATAGTGTGGTGAAGGCCTCAAGAAGAGGGGGCATGTGTGGGGGTAAAGGGAGATATCTGTAATACTTTCAACAATAAAGATAAACTTTTTAAAAATTAAAAAGGTTAGTTCAATTAATCCTCATATTAGCTCCAAAAGGGAAGAATAATGATGATCATAAAGATAAAGATGATGAGTGGTGGTGATGATAATGATAATGGTGAAGAGGAGAATGGTAATGATGATGATAATGTCCATTTTATAGATTAGGAAAAATGAGAAGTAAGTAATCTGCTTAGAGTCACCTGGCTAAATAAGAAGCCAAGTTAATCTTGACAAGAAAGGTTCTGATTTTAGCTACTCTACTACAATCCTGGAACATGCTTTCTTCATCTAAGTAACATTATTCATATCTCAGCTATAGTAACTTTCCAATTGCTGAATTACAAATTACAACATATTTAGCTGTCTATAATATACATTAATCATCTTGCAGTTTCCATGTGTCAGGCATATGAGTGCAGCCTAGTTGGGTTCTCCACTCAGGGTGTCACCAGGCTACAATCTAGGTGTGAGCTGGGATACAATCCTATCTGGAGTTCAGAGTCCTCTTCCCAGTTCACATGTTAGCAAAATTCACTTCCTTGTGGTTGTAAGACCAAGATTCAAACTTTCTTGCTGGCTGTCAGCCAGGAGCCTCTCTCAACTTTCAGAGCCCCACCCAGCCACACACATACACACAAAATCTTTACCATGGGGTCTACTTAGACCCTCTCAAAATATGGCAGCTCACTTCTTCAACGCTAGAAGACAATTCTCTCAGACATCTAGTCTCTTTTAAAGAGCTCACCTAATTTGGTCAGGCCATCCAAGATAAAATCCTTTTTGTTTACTTAAAACCAGATTAGGATCTTTAATTACATATACAAGATTTAATCTTATATAATAAAAAGGTAATATGCAAATTGACCCTAACAGAACAACAAGGAATGACTGGTCACTATGATGCACATTGACCACCAGGGGGCAGACGCTCGCAGGAGCTGCCCCTGGTGGTCAGCTCCCACAGGGGGAGCTCTGCTCAACCACAAGCCAGGCTGATGGCTGCCAATACAGTGGTGGTGGTGGGAGCCTCTCCTGCCTCCTCAGCAGCACTAAGGATGTCCGACTGCAACTTAGGCCTGCTCCCTACTGGCAAATGGACATCCCCCAAGGGCTCCCGGGCTGCCAGAGGGATGTCTGACTGCCAGCTTAAGCCTGATCACCCAGGGAGAGGGCCTTAGCCAGCAGGTGAACATCCCCTGAGGGTTCCCAGACTGCGAGAGGGCACAGGCCAGGTTGAGGGACTCCCCCCCACCCGCGAGTGCACAAATTTTTTTGCACCAGGCCTCTAGTATTATTTAATATCTAATCTAATTAAAGAGTAATATGGAAATTGACCATCATTCTGAGACACCCAAGCCATGCCCACCAGCCAAGCCACGCCTCCCAGCCAATCAGAACGGCTGTATGCAAATTAACCAAGCCAAGATGGAGGCCAGCAGCCATGAAGCTAGAGTAAACAGCAGGCTTTCATTCCACTTGCCTGCCTAGGCCGGCTGAGCCTCTGCTCACAGTAACAATGTTTCAATTATAGAAGCCATGGAGCTGAAACAAACAGGAGGCTTCCTTACCTGCCTAGGCCTCTGCTCGAGGCAACAAAGTTTCAATTATAGAAGATAAATAAACCCCAGAAACTGGATTCCAGCTAGCCTCGCTGGGACCTTGGGTCAATAGGAGCTGTGGGCAGCCTGAAAGCCTGAAAACGGCCCTCAGCCCCTCAACCCAGGCTGCCCAGGTACCCCAGTAGGGACCAGAACCCTGAAGGGACTGTGGGCAGCCTGCAAACAGCCCTCAGCCCCTCACCCAGGATGGCCACACCCCAGTGGGGTGAGGGTTCCCACTGGGGAGGCTTGGCCATCCTGCAAACAGCCATCAGACCTTCACCAGGCACGCCAGCAGGTGGACATCCCCCGAGGGGTCCCAGAGTGCGAGAGTGCACAGGCCAGGCTGAGGGACCCTCTCCCCCTATGCCCCCCGCCCCCCGCGTTGCACAAATTTTTGTGCAACGGGCCCATAGTAATATAATATAATATAATATAATATAATATAATATAATATAATATAATATAATCACAGGAATAATATCCTATCATCTCTGTTATATTCTATTGATAGAGGTAAATTACTGATCCCACCCTCACTCAAGAGGATACAATATACAAAACCATGATTCATTGAGGTTCATTATAGAGTTATGTTTACCACATCAGCTTTAACATTACTTTCTTTAGGATTTCTTTGCTGTTTCCTATAACTGAATTACTCTCCAACTCCCATGACCTGTACATTCTCATCATAGAATTTATCCCACAGTATTGTTATGGTTTTCTCCCTGCTAGATGCCAAGTACTTACAGCCATAGATGTTATCTTGTTAACTATAGTAGCCCCAGTATCCTTCTCAATGCCTGGCATTTTGTTATAATTCAATAAACAGCAGCAATTATTATTAAAAGAGTATTTATTCAGAATATTAGTGTCTATCAAGAAATAAAGCTTAAATATTAAATATCATATTATCTTTTTTATTTTAATGCAGTTCTCATATCCACCCAATATTTTCACAGACATGGGTATAATAGCTCAACAGTCTATGTATTAGTTATACCCCAATAAAGCTGGAGATAACCAAAAAAAAATACATTACACTAATGAACAGTAAGTAGAACAAATATTTTGCATTATCCCTAACAACTGATTTTTTTCTTTATTATTAAATTTACTAGAGGTCTGGTGCATGAATTTGTGCACCTGTGGGGTCCAGCCAGTCTGCCTAGAAGGGGACCATCAGGCTGGGCTAGTGGGAGGGGAGGGGATGCAGAACATTGACCGGCTGGCCCTGCCCACAATTGATTGGGGGGGGGGGCAATCAGGGGTGAGACCGGCTTGGGAGAGGGGCCATGTGAGGTTGGGGGGGTCTGATCAAGGCCCCAATTGGGCCGGTTGGCCGCCGCAGTGAGCATCACAGTGACCAGTCACTTGGCTTTTATATATATAGATTGGGGTGACATTTGTTAATATGATTACATAGGTTTCAACAGTAGATTTCTGATATATAATCTGCATGTTGCATTGTGTGCCCACCACTCAACATCAAATCATCTTCTGCCATCATATATTTTACACCATTTACCCTTTACTACTTATCAGTCCTCTTCCCTCTATTAATCACCATATTGTTGTCTGTGTCTGTGAGTTTCAATTTTATATCCCACATATGAGTGAAATCGTATGGTTCTTAGCTTTTTCTGACTGACTTATTTCACTTAGCATAAAATTCTCAAGATCCATCCATGTTGCTGCAAATGGCAGTTTCTTATAGCTGAGTAACATTCCATTGTATATACTAGTATGTACTACATCTTCTTTATCCAATCATCTATCAAAAGATGACTCTTTTGATTGTTTTCATGTCTTGGCCACTGTGCATAATGCTGCAATGAACATAGGGGTACATATATCTTTGCAAATAAATGTTTTCAAGTTTTTTGGCTAGATACCCAGAAGAGCGATTGCTAGGTCATATGAAACTCACATGAAACTCTGTTCTTAATTTTTTGAGGAACCTCCATCCTGTCTTCCACAGTGGCTGTACCAGTTTACATTCCCACCAGCAGTGAATGAGAGTGCCTTTTTCTCCACAACCCCTCCGACACTAGCAACTACTTGTCTTGTTGACAATAGCCATTTTAACAGGTGGTATTTCCTTGCCGTTTTGATTTGCATCTTTTCATATATCTGTCTTCTAAGAAGAATCTGTATGTCTTCTTGGAAGTGTCTGTTTAGGTTCTCTGCCCATTATTTTAATTGAATTGTTTATTTGGTAACAGCAGATTACTGATTTGTTCATTTTTTTCACTGTTTCCTGACATATTCTTTTCACTCTTGCAATATGAATTACACTTCTAGTTTCACAATGCATTATTAAGAAAGCAAAACTGCAAATTAAATCTTTTGACATTATATAAATGGATAAAGAAGATAGAATTACCTAAAGACTGGAAAAATAGTGCTAAAATTCAGGGTTAAAAAGAAAAGAGTGCTAACCATAGAAAGATTATATTACCACAATGCTAAAAAATACCTATAGGCAAGAGAGTATATAAGGAATACAAAACAGACTATTTGGTAACAAAATAGAGGGCAAAGTTGAGCTGATAGAAAGTAGACCTGGGGGTGGGGGGAGAGGGAGGAAGTCTTTTAAAGTCCCAAAATGCAATTCCACCATGGCTTATTCTAAAAAAGTAATCCAACACTACATGAGAAACTATAAACTGACATTTGTCATTCACCTACAAATGCTATGTCTCTGCATTCATGAGTAACTTAAATTTCATAAAATTACCCTTGAAAAGCATACCTGAAATTTATCTCAACTTTTTTCACAGGCGAAGACATAGCATCACATGGACATTTTTCAGGTTATGGCTGAAACTCCTTAAAGTTTCAACTATTTTATTTCAGCTTTTATGTATGTAAAGAACCATAGCCTGGATAATATTTTAAGTGTCTTTTGCTCTATTTCTGGGTGAGTTTATCACTGGGATAATCACACAAATGTGCCAGCTCTGTAATTATTTACGACTGAAAAGATATGCTCAGAACTTGGAAGACATTCAAACTATTGCCTACAGCAGCCTTTTTAAAAAGTTCTAAGGAGCCTCCATAACCAGTTTATTGCTCCATTAAGGAAAAGTATATCTTTCACTGACTTCAGGATTCTCTATTAGTGAAGGACCTTGCTTTAATATTCCCAGAAAGAAACCTCGTACATCATGCTCTCAGCTTCTTGGCGGGGAGAAAGGAACAACGGAGAAGAAATAGGTTTGGTCCTTTAAAAAGTCAGTCAAGAAGTAAATGACAATAAAAAACCAGGCCTAAAATAACAGTTTATTTCTTATTTTGTACCCTATCTGTGCCTGCAGAAAGACCCAGATAGAATAGGCCCTGTTCCCAGCCGTTTGTGTCTGGCTGTCGTAGGGAGAAGAGGGAGAGAAAGGAAGGAGCACTGGGGCCAGCAAAGCTTTTGCGGGCAGAAGAGAAATTAGCTGGATATTGATATCTCGGATCTATATTCGTCAGCCTCTTACAGTAAACTCTGTTTTCTACTATCTATTAATAGTTGGCACTTCTGCAAATCGGGAGTTCAAAGATAGCACATGTCCATAAAGATGACCTGAGGGCCACAAGAGCCTGGAGTGTCTCCTGCCCCATCAAGAGAGGTCGCATGCCTTTTGTGCCCTGACTTCCAACCACTCCAGACAGGCTTGTGCGCTTCTGCAACACACCCTGGGAGGGAGCTTTATGCCTTTCCCGCCATCCATTCTAAACGCTCAGAATTCCTTCCCCTGCTGGCAGGGCTTCATGCCCCGCGTAGGGGGCTCCAGAAAGACTTGTTGAATTAATGAATGGAAGGCGATGCTCTACTTTTTTTTTTCCTCTTAAGCTGATTTTATCTCCTCAGGCTTGTACAGTAAGGCACTTTTCTGTCGTGTGTGTTGGTGATTTTTGTCTGAATGCTCAAGGGCTTCGCCCTGTCCTGCACACCTTATAACTAACATGTCAGTGTACTCTGTCTGAAGGGCTCTCAGAATTTTTGTCATACATGCCCTCCTTTATGCTCTCATTGCCTGCAGCAGTATCTGGCGTGTTAGGAAGTGCTCAGTACACAGTTGGCAAACAAATGAATCAGTGAATGAAGGAACACATTGCCTCTACCACATGTTCTTCCCCAGTTGCTATGAGAGGGTCTTCTTTGGATCCACTACTTACACACCTATACTTTATTTTAAATAGCATCAGTCATTCTTTCCCAGATGTGCCTAGATTTTTTTCCCTATCGTTTCCTCCTTCCTGAATGTCCTCATGTTTGGATCCATTTGTGCACATTCTTTTTATTCTCCAAAGTCCAGTTCAAATCTGCCTTCCTCCTGGAAGCCTTCCCAGTTACCTTGGCTGTAGTCTCCCCGACTCCCAACTCTGATTCTGCTAATTGGATTCTCTGCTCCAACAATTTTCACCCAGTGTGCTGCAAGAACTTTTAAAGCATGTAATGCCTGACAACTTAGTCAGGAGCATGGCCCTCCTTTCCCTTAGATTGTCAAACAAAAAAATTATGACAGCCAACACAATAGCTATCCAGTGTGAATGAAACAAAGTTATATCTATTTTTTGTCAGATTGGCAAAAAAATATATGTAATATATATTTTGGGGTGCCACAGTAATTAGTTTATGAGTGCCACAAGATGGAAAAGATTGAAAATCGCTTCTCTACTCCATTAATTCTCCTCACAAAGAGTCCTTCAAGTTAAATAAGATGAGTAAAATTTTATTTTATGGAATTCCAGTGTTTTATATTTCAGATGAAAGTGACTTTAGATTGAATCATAGAAATTTGGGATATTTGTCTGAGGCTGTTTGTTCTCTAATAAAAGCAGAATGAGAAAGTGACTATATTAACTTTATCCAAAAGTCTGATATTTACTCTCAACATTATATAATAACTAAAAATCAATTTAATTTGACCAACTGATTAACAATCAATTTTTAAAAAGGAAGTAAGAAAACACAATAACAGTTGTAAATATTTTGAGGCAGTTTGTTAATTGATTGTGTTTTAATGTTTAAAATAACTTTCCAAATGCTAAATAGACAAAGGCCTAAGGTCTGGATTTCTGAACAGATAGACCAGTACTTCATGGTTATAAAATCACCCAATCGATTTGATTAGCAAATGTTTCTTGCAAGGTTTGTAAATGACATGTGCAACAAGGGTTGCTCTTTCCCCCAAGAGAACCCTGTTAGGTTTGACAGCTTGTTTGCAATAGCACCCTAAAGACACATTCTGCGGTGCTCAACTGTATAAATATACATTTGAGATACACACTCTGGCTCATAACATTTGTTAAACATCTGAAACGTGAAGTCAATCTGGTTAGTGTGTTCTTTGTAGTTCTTCAAATAGTGTGAAGGGAATGGATCTCTAGACCTTACAAGTGTATCTATAAACTCCTACTTCAATTAGCATGTACCATTGTGAAAGTCAGAAAATAATTCAGAGACCTCAATAAAGTGAAAGAGATAGGGGATCCAAAAAGATATTATGAAAATGTATGATAAACAGAGATGGGACACCAAGTATGAGGAATATGAAAGGGTTAGAGAAAGGTCCTCTGCTAAGACATACCTATTCAGGATCTAAATTTCTACCATAAAGAATTTATCTCTGCCTGAGGACTCAAGGGTCCCAGGTTTGATTCTGGTCAAGGGCATGTACCTTGGTTGCGGGCACGTCCCCAGTGGGGAGCATGCAGGAGGCAGCTGATGGATGGATGTTTCTCTTTCATCGATGTTTCTAACTCTCTGTTCCTCTCTCTTCCTCTTTGTAAAAAATCAATAAAATATATTTTTAAAAAAAAGAATTTATCTCTTTGCCATGGCCAGTGTTGCTAGTGTTTAGAGGATTGGCACACCAAAGGGTTGAGGGTTTGATCCTGGTCAAGGGTGCGTACTTAGGTTGCAGGTTCGACCCTCAGTCCTGGGGCATACGTGGGAGGCAACCCACTGATGTGTCTCTCTCACATCAATGTTTCTTTGTCTCTCTCACCCCTTCTTTCCTTCCCTCCCACTTTTTCTAAAAAATCAATGGAAAAAGAAATATCCTGAGGTGAGGATTAAGCAAAAAAACTAACTCATCCCTTTGAATCAAAACATTCCATATGCCCAAGAAAACAGAAACACCAATCAGAAAGGATATGTGCACTCTCATATTCATAGCAGCACAATTTACAAAAGCTAAGATTTGGAAACAGCCTAAGTGCCCATCAATAAATGAGTGGATTGGAAGACTGTGGTACATCTATACAATGGAATACTAAGCTGCTGTAAAAAAAGAAGGAATTCTTACCATTTACAACAGCATGGATGGAACTGGAGAGCATTATGCTAAGCAAAATAAGCCAGTCAGAGAAAGATAAATATCACATGATCTCACTCATTTGTGGAATATAATGAACAACATAAACTGATGAACAAAAACAGAACCAGAGTCACAAAAGCATCGAATAAACTATCCAACCTATGAGGGAAAGCGGAGGGTGAGGGAGTAAGAGATCAACCAAAGGACTTGTATCCATGCTTATGAGCATAACCAATGGACAGAGATTGGGGGAGGCATGGGTTGAGGGCATGTGCTGGGGGTTGAGGGCGGCCAGGAGAAAAGGAGACTTATGTAATGCATTAAAGAATAAAGAACTTAAATTTTTAAAAAATCCCATATGAATGCTCTGTTAAAATATAGAAATTACCTAGAATATTAAATACACATGAGCTATCAGCATTCTAGGGTCACAAGAAGGGACAATATCTCTTAAAAACCATGAAGAATGAATTTGACTGAAGACTTGTAACAATAGTAACAGAATGTTTATGGCTCTTTAAGTACCCCAACTCTCTTCCATTTTTAAATAGTTCTGGAAATTACCAAAGGGGGGTTTAATTTATATATAACAAACTTCTCCTGCTTACCAAGGGGCACCTAACTACAGATAACCAAAGGGGCATGCTAGGAGGCCTCCAAGGGCTCTGTGATGGAGATCTCCGCCACCCACAGATACCAACATCAGGTGGCTGATGCCTGATATTGAATAATTCATATCTTTCTAGGAAACCATGTTTCCTCTCAGTCAAAGCTCCAGCCAACCAATGCTTCCTGTGTCTTGAACCTTAATATATCAGCATTTTATAGTTTTGCTCACTATTTTATTATAACTCCTTTATTCCAGGACTTTGGGCTGAATCATTTGATTTTCATAGATAATTCCATAGTCAAACACACACATACACACACAAAGGTCAACAATCTCACATGCAATTCTATCAGGTTTGGGAATTAAACCTATTTAGATTTTTATCAATTCTCCAAACATTAACTCATTATCTCTTCTAATGCTTTGGTCTTCCACCATCTCTAAAAAATATTTATTTTTATTATTTTCTGTTTAGAAACCGTGTTTTTTGATGATGATAATAGAAACAATTGAATTTAAGTATAGCTTGGCTCTTTGATATCTGTTAACATCAATAACATCTTTGATTCACAGACACATAGCTTACCTTTCCACATTTTTCTAGCCACTTTTGGTGATCTGGAACATTTATAAAATTTTATCTTGTATTGAGCCACAACCATTCTGACTCAAATCTTACAGGTTTGTGCCTCAGTCAATTCTTTTTCTTGGTCATGATGAGCTCTTTTTGGCTTATTTGGTATATTAAAAATTCTAAGCTCATGAAGGAGTTAATTTTGTGGCTATTTTCAGTACTTTGACCTTCAATCTCATTTCCTTCTCATTTAAATTACTCTTGCTTGCATAGTCAAAATTATATATTTTGTAAAACTTCACATTCTCTTTAAAATCACATTCTTTGAAAGAGCACATCTAGCTTTAGGGATCTGTTTTGATATCAGGGAAAGAACACAGACTCTAAAGTTTAAAAAATCTGTGGCCAGATTCTAGTCTAGCGAATGCAGAAGAGATGAACCACAGACTGAGTAAACTGAGAACCATATACTGAGTAAATGAATGAGCAGATGAGTCGTGATCTCAAACAAATCATTGAATCTCACTGAGCCACAGTTATCTCATCTGCAAAATGGTGACACAAATATCTATTCTGGAGCCCTGTTGTCAGAAGTAAGTGAGTTCTGAGACCTGTGGGAGCATTTCTAATGAAAGTAAGTTTCTTTTTAGCCTTGAACCAGTTCTGGGTTTATCTTTTTTAGACAGGCTTGCAGGGCTGACTGTCTTTATAGATGGCTCTCTTAAAATTTTTAAACTTTTGTTTTTATTAAATTTACATATCCATATTCTTGTAAGAGTCACCTAGGTTTACAAGTTTTGTAAACAATTAACTGTCATTATCCTTTTCCCCAATCATGCCCAATTCCTCCTGCTCAGTGATAACCAACCATTTTTAACACATTTAGTATTAAGTGTATTCTATGTTATTAGTATTTACCTCCACATTTCTAAATAACATGCTTATGCTACTGCTTCTTAACTTTTCCAATCCTGAACATTATCTATAGACTTCTCACATGGAATAGTAGTACCTCACACTCTCCTTTCTTCCTCAAGACTCTCCTCTAAGTATAGATGTAAAATGTCTGATTGGTAACTATCAGCATGGACATTATTTTGACTCTGTAACATTCAAGACTAAATCATGGGATACACAGTGACCACCTATTCTTTCTAGCACTGCAATTAAAATTACCTATTTCTTTGTTTTCTATGTTCTTGTCACAGATTCATTTCAAACTTAACATGTCCAAAATGAAAGCTTCTCCCAGTCTTTACTCCAATTGCTAAAGTCACCCATACTTGTCCTTTTCCTGCACCCCTCAAATTTAATCTTTAAGCAAAATACATCAAAAATATATCTTAAATCTATCCTCCCATCTCCACCACACCAACTGGCCCAAGCCCTTTCTTGCTTCACTTAGAGCTTGTCAGGGGGCTCTATCAGTGCTATCTATTCCCTCTTCTACTTCCCTCCCTTTGCAGTGCAGTCATCATATGCACCACAAAGGGGCCTACAAAAAATGCAAACTAGACCATATGCTCCACTATATGAACTCAATGGCTTTCTACTATCTTACCTAATAATAGACAAACATGGAAATTGACTGTCCTTTTGCTACACTCACCAGCCAATCAGGAGAGTATGCGAATTAACCCAACAAAGATGGCAGTTAATTTGCATGTGTAGGCACAAAGCGGAGGAACGGGAGCAGGAAGACCAGAGGCTCTGGGGCCAGAGCAAGAAGACCGGAGGCTCCGGGGCTGAGCGGTCAAGACCGTCCGGCCTGGGTCCCGGGTGCCGGAGGAGACCAGTGTGGGAGGAAACCGGTGCCGGCAGCAAGGGGAAGGGAAGGCCTATTGCACAAATCACTTCGTGTTTCATATAAAAAAAAAACACACAAAAAGGCTCACCTGCTCCAGGCCCACCGGTCTTTTGCTCATTCCCAGAACACTCTAAACCCATTCTGGCTGCTGGGCTTTCGTTGTACCTTTTGCTTGGAATAAATTTTCAAAATTCTCTTTTCTTCTGCTCCTTCTCATGTTGTAGTCAGTTTTTAAGGCCTTATGTGCTCTGTATAAAGTTCCACCTAGAATTCTCTAGCTCATGACTCTGATTATTTCTTTTATAGCACAAACTATAACTTTTTATTTGTTTATTTTGCTCCCCATAAGGTAAACTCTGTGAGAACAGAGTCCTTGTCCCTTTTGATCTTCATTGTAACTCTCAGCATATCATGCATGATATTTGAGAGAGGCTCAATTGATACCTAAGATTAAAGTATCAGAATGCAAGGCACGACCAGATGCTGAAGGTTTTTCTTTTAGAACGACAAATAAACTGCTATGATTCCCATGTGGATGTGGTAACAGCAGAAAAACAATTCATCAGATTCAGAACTGGGTTGATGAGCATGATGTAAGGATCTATCCTATTTGATACCCTTGACAGTAACTTGCATGAAGAGTAGAAAGGATACTTTTCAGGTCTGTATTTGATATATAGCCAGGTGGAGTAGCAACAGTTTGGGAAGACAAAGAGGGCTTGGTGTAATCTAAGGCAGCTGGAGTGACAGTGTGGGTGTAGAAAGATGATGCCTGAACTAATAAGGGCAGATAGAAAATCTGCCAGGGTTCAGGGAGTAATCTAACTGTGAACGGGGAGGCAAAACACTGACTCACTAATGGCTTGCAAAGGGTGGTTATCACTTTTAGCAAGAGCTCATACAACTTTATTTGTGCACTACACTGCTTACTGTGCCTGAGGCCAGTTCCTGCCAGTCTTACTTGTAGCTGCAACAGTTGAGGTGCAGATTCCAGACACAGGCAGGTGAAGGCATTCCCTTGTGATCCTGCAGACCTCAGATGGCTTGGAGTGCTCACTTCTGGGTGCCATCTTTTCGGAAACGTGTTTTCAGGCTGTAGAACTGTCAGAGGTGAGACAACCAGGATGTTGAGCAATCCGGAAGTCAGCACATGCCATAAAGAATGATTCCAGGAGATGGAGCTGTGCAACCCAGGGAGATGGATTATTGGAGAGAGCCCAGAAGCTGCTCAAACATGGTGGAAATGCTATGTAGTAACTGAGATGTCATTCAGGGCTGTTCTGAATGACATGACTGGAATGCACAAGTAGAACCCATAGGAGGGAGGCTTCACCCCAAGATGAGGTGTGTGCTGACAAAGATCTATTGCTTCTCTAGTCTAACAAAAGGATGCCTCCCTAGCGGAGGGGTAAGCTGCTGTTACTGAGCTTTGCAAGCGTATCCGTCATGACCTGGGTGAAAGTACATGGGAGGTTGGTGCCTCTAAGATGCCTTCTGACTCTAAACACCATGATGCTAAGTGAAGGGAAAGTCCACCGAGGCCCAACCGGTATAAGCCTGTATCCAACACAGAGAGAGCACCCGTGAAGCCACTCTCCTGTTTGTATGAAGATTTACTTCTGTGCACTTATTCTCTGTGGAAACAGTGGAGTTGGTGCATGCAACATTCCTCAAACAGCTTTCTTATTACCATTGATCAGGCTACCTGGCTGGTGGTCATAAATGAATAAACAGATATAAATTCCCAAATAAGCAGACACATTTCTGTTTTTATGTACACCAAATGCTATTGCTCTCTGCTGCACCCTGTGATAGCAGAGGAGGTTTGAAATGAGTAGATAATCGGGAATCATTTTCCTAATGAAAGGAAATTATGAATATGTGCTTTCCTGACAACCAACCTCTTTCCTCTACCTACATGTACACACACACACACACACACACACACCCCATATGGCTTCTCTTATAGTCAATTGAATATGGCTAACGTGCATAAATGAATATTTTCATCCTAGTACTTATACTAAACTTGCCCTGATAAAAATGTTTTTATTAATAACCTAAAAATTTAATGAAAGCCCTATCTTTAAAAATAATATATCCACTGCTCCTTTTACAATGAATTTGTAATGAGCCTTTGGGAAATTTCTGAAGTTCTTACACACGTATTAATTCCCATTAATTAACTTAAAGGCTAAAATGCAAATAAAAGTAATTTTGGTCTTTAGAAAGGGCAGGGCTCAAAGTAAAAGAAGAATCTCTGACTCAGGATCTTTTCCACGCTGGAGTGAGCTGTGACCTTCTTGTTTCTGTCTCCTTGCTAAGACCACCACTGAGCTACAGCAAGACTTAATGGAAGTGTCCTGAGAAACTGGGGCTATCTCTCCATAGTACATGTCAGTACACAAGCTAAGGTCAAATCCCGGCTATATCTTGTAGGACCTTATGAAGTTACTTACTTCAACATGAAAGTAAAGAGGTATGCCACAAAAGCAATGTGTATCAGCAGTTAACGGTGGTTGTGAAGGCATTTTCGTGATTCTACATCCTGCTAATGTTAGAGATACCTTTTGCCAATTTCCATCAGCAAACATGATATTATCTCCGCTTTCAACAGAAGAAAAATGCAGGAGAAAAGTCAAAGGTTTTCTCCCAAAACATGAAGTTCTGAGATGTGTGGAATATTATTCCAGAAAACAAACAAACAGCTATTGTATCCATGATGCAGGGGTACTGTAAATGTTTCCCTGGCCCTAGAATAATTTGAAATGGAGCTGTAGCAAGGAGGAAGGACGGCCCTCCCCAAATGCACAACCACACAAGCGTTGCTCAAACATTACATAAGGACGAATGGCCTAGTCAGCATCTGAACTCGGCATTTGAAATCTGATGCTTGAGCCCCTAAACCTTTCCTCCAGTATAATAGCCTCATAGGAGGAAGATGCTGGCAGGCATTCTTCATTGGCTGGCCTCTGAATACTGTGGCTCTCTGATTGTCCTACAGGAAGCTCTGCCACATGAGGGGAAGTAATTATGTGCACAAGGAAGGCAGAGAATGTCTTCCATATGCTTACAGCACAGGAAGGGATTACAAGGCCTCGCACTGTGTTAGAACAAGATTCTGGCCATCCACCCTGTCATGGTGCATGGGCCCCTAACACAGCCCGGCAGGTTGCAGCCAAGAGGCAAAGGGTTTTCACTGTTTGACATTGTGGCCCAAAGAAAAGCAGGCAGGAGAGAGAAGGAAGTGAAGAAGAGAAAACAGGAGACTGTCGTTTTTTAAATGGAAAGTAGCTACAAGATAAATGGTTGCTTCGGGAACACTAGGGGAAAGGAAACATACACAAGCTTAATTAATAGAATTCAGATGAAAGAAGGGCAAAGCAATTAAATATTCATTATAGGTCCCATAAAGCTATGATAAAACAAACTCCATTGAAAGAGTCATTGGAGACACAAAACTTTGAAAATTAAGAATGTGAAGGAAACAAGAAAAAGCAAGTAAATTGTCCACATTGGAATGTTAGTATCCGTAGGTGACAGTGTTCCAGGTGCTTCTATGTGTCTGATTTGAAAATAATGGAGGGGGAATTTGTGAAAGTAGACAGTGTGGGGCATGCAGATGCTGCCAAGAAAAACCGGACAAGAGGATATTTCTATGTTCGATTCAATTCAACTTCATCCATAATGAACTGCATATAGAAAATTCTGGAATAGAGGAGAAAATAAAACAGACCTGGGAATAAAAATGATGAGGATAACAATTCTAAAAATGAGCTAACATTTTGTAAAATGTTCTCAAGTTCCTGACAGCATGTCAGACAGACATATTTTTAAATTTATTCTGATTTATTCTTCATAATAATACTAAGAAATAATTTCCATTATCATTCATTTTATAGGTGAGGATATGAAAATTCAGAGATAAACTTGTTGAAAGTCACAAAAGTATTAAAGTGGCAGAGACAATATTTGAATTCTATATCTATATAACTTTAGTATTTGAACTAATAAAATTTATATAGAATTTCAATAATTGTATATTATGTGTCTTAAATTTCTCCTCAAAAACTCTCTAGTACATGTATATTTAAAATCATCGTTTCTTGTTGTTCTTTCCATAAGCTATTCTCCAAAAATAATAGGTAAGCTGAAAACTGTAACATCATCACACTTGTGGAGGAAAGTGGGTGTAGGGGACACCTATAAGATGGGCTGTGAAACTGAGTTATAAATTTCTATTTTAAAAGATTGGGAAAGATTTTTTATTTGCATTTTTATCTGAGCAAATTGATACATTGGAAAACTCAGTGTAGTTCAAAGAGCCAGCCTTTTCAAGACCGGGCAAATCTTCTCGTGTTTCTTCCCACATCACTCAAACCACATCTCTCTAGCTCTCTCAAGATATTAATATGTAATCTTCCACCCAGCAAAGGACAGGGTCACAGAGTGAGTCACAGCATCTAGTAACATAGTGCTTATTGAATGAAAAAGATTGATCCTTCTCCTCCCACCTTAACCATAGCTGCACTTTGGGACTTGCTATTTCAACAAATCAAAGTATTTGCAAATCGGGTGGTGTTCTCTGTGTGCATTCGATTCGGAGAAGAAACTGTCTTCCTTCCCATGATAATCATCAATAATCTCAAATCGCAAAAGGCAGAATCCAGAGTAGATGGACACCCAAGAAGGAAAAAGAATGCTCCAACTCCAGAGGTTTAAACCATGTTGGCAAAGAGGTCTCCTGGGAAGCTAGACTTCCCGCTTCAATGTGGCCTCAACTACCCTCCTGCCATCCTTCTCCACCCCTCTTTATTTGGGGTGGAGGGCAGAGAAGGAGGGCAGAGCCACCCCATCCTGTTCAAGAAAGACCTGAAGGCCCCAATGTTGTCATCCAACCATGGACTGCTCAGGAATTTTTTAAAAAGGCAGAAGAGTGAAATCCAGTTCATAGGTGTAAAAATTCGAGTAGTGTTTTAATCATTGCATGTTATATAACTTCTGCATCTCAGTGTTTATGTACACTCCTCTCCTGGCCTTTTGCACAAAGGTCCTAAACCACCATCAGCCCTTCGTGGATCTAACACCTCCCTCCAAACGCTGGCCAGTTCTGCAAAGAAACCTGCTTATTGAGTAAAACCCGACCAAGTACACACGTATTAACTACTCTCAGGAATTAGCATTCCCATGGACTGAGAGAATTATTTTGGGGCGATAACAGCGTGTTCATTGACTTTAGTGGACCAAGAAAATCCAGTTCTTTAATCTGTGCATTTGGCCCCCAAAGCACTGAGCATGCTTTTCCCAGGAATCTATTCCCTCCTATTTCTCTTGGGAGTCTCTTGACCACTGACAAGCCACTCTCCCCACTCTTCCACCTATAGAGAAAGGAACAACATAATTTAATCATCAGTTGTGTACCCCATCCCCAAAGTACTGTTTTTGCATCGCTACACTTTCTCCAGGAGCTAAAAATAAATGAGTACATTAACCTGGTGTATTAAATTAAGCAATGAAATATATTCAGGTCTCTTCTTTCTAGTTCAGCTTGTTTTCCCTTATGTATTTACCTATCATTTACTTCAATGCCTTCAGAAGCACACATAAAGTAGTAACAAAAATTCTACAAAATGAAATAGCTGTAATAGGGAAAAATCTGTCTCTGAGATTTCAGAAATTCTAAGTTTAGCCTTTGATGTTCTACCCACCATGTTGAGTAGTTCATCATAACCCCTTTTTTTCCTTATTATATATAGTTTTAATACCCAGAGAAATAAAAGTGCTGAACTCTATCTGATATTTTACTGAACTTCTGAACTATTCTGAGTTAAGTATGACAGATGTCCTAATGCTTGAGCCAGGGAAGTTGTTCTTTTAGTTCACACACAGAACATTTCCATTAAAAACCAGAGACCTCAGTTCTAACCTTGGCAATGCTTTCTCCACATGATTAATTATTTTTATGTGCACTGTAGTCCATTAGGGAAGTGTCAGTGTGCCTCAGGACTCGGATGCCTTCACATGGAGTATTTTGCCCACTTTGTTCTTTCCTCCATCTTCATCTAGCAAAATAAAAAATCACATATCCTGTACTTTTATTTCAGATATTTGTTAAGTTATTAAGACTTTTACATTTTAAACTATGATTCCATTTAGTATTATGCTCTTGAAAGCTATGTTAGTGTCACTGAGCTCATTTAGAAATAAAAAGTTAAATCTAATGAACAAAATAAACTGAATAAAATAGAACCAAAGGCACGTTTACATGAAACAGACTGACAGATCTCAGAAGGGAGGGTGGTGATGGGGACTAGATAAAGGAAGGTGAAGACATTAGCAAAGAACATACATTCATAACCCATGATTACAGACACAGGTATAGTGAAGGCCAGGGGAGAGGGGATTGGGGTCTGGTTAGAGATGGGCAAAGGGGGGTCATCTGTAATACTACATCAATAAAGAAAAATAGAAAGTTAAAATAGAAAAATGCAATCAGTAAAATTCAGGACAATTATCTAGAAATAATTTAGGAAGGAAAAAAAGTCACATATAGTCTTTTTGTCATTTGAGGATCACTATTTATATGGATAGTATAATCTACTTTACATATACGCATAGGTCATTAAACTATATTCTTTGGAACCTTGGCCTATACTGTTTTAATGCTTTCTTTCATTGTCACTTTGAAGCATATTATTGACTTCAATCCCAGGTAACAGGACAACTGGTGATACCTTTACGTGAAATGGTAAACTACTATGATATGAAAGTAAAATGTCTTCTATGTGGTTAGCAGAATATTCATGAAGAGATGGACATTTTAAGTAGAGAACTATTAATAGCTTTATAATTGAGTTAATGAACAAACTCTCAGCATTTTCTAATCTAGTTCTCAATTTGAAGGCAAAAACTATATCTCTACCCAGCAGGCAAATATACAAAAATACCTTCTCCTTTTTTTGACTTTATCTTGCTCCTTGAAATTCCATTATAGTGGTGACCCTCGCTCAATAGTTTGATTTCCCAGCCACAATTGGAAATGCATAATAATCTACAGACATTTGCACCATCCTCTCTTTATTTTGGTCAATATCTCTAATTCCTTTTAAAGGTACTTCAAATGCTTGGGGTTTCTTAAATTAAAGTTTTTGAAGTTGTTAAATTCATTGTGGCTCTTACTTGTTCATAATTTTCTTGATGAAGAGAAAAAATAGAAAGAACAGAGAAGAAGAGGAGCAATACAGTATTATTATTTTTATTATTATTTATGAAGAAGTGATTATGTGTTGGGTACTGTGCTAGGTACTTAACATTAAATATTGCTAATGCTTCCATAAACCCTGTCACTTGTCACTTGTCTCATTTGGCATTTAAAGAAATAATGACTCAGGAAAAGTAATCAACATATCAGAAGCCACACAGCTGCTAAGCAGCAGACCTGAAATGATCTCTCTCCACTTTCAGGTCCAACCTCCTAGGGCCTCACCAAACCGGCTGTCACAGTCCTTGGGCCTTCCCAGTAGCCTCTTAGCCTCAAGTTCAAAAAAGTCATCAGTCAACTCCCCCCCCCCAGATGTTAATATAAAAATTTAATTACTCTGGATTAATACTTTGATGGGGATCAAAATTCAAATGTCTTGAGCATAGACCTAAGAGTGGAGTGAAATTTTTACCAAAGTCATACTATGGGCCAGGTACAGGGCATATATTCTCATTTAGTTCTCACAACCCTCTGACCTGGGTCCATTTGAGACTTCTTCCACTGTTGTACTCTCATGGTGTGAATGAACATTCTGAGGCAGCTTTTGGTGAAAGAAGGGTGGGAAAGACAAATAGTAATAACAAAAATGACTAGTTCTTTTTACTAGTTTGCATGAATCATTTGGAGGAAAGAGTAAAAAATTTTAAAATAAACTTCTACAGGCAAAACATAATCCAAATATGGGCACTAGAAAGTCTTCATTTTCTGTATTTCTTTTCAAATCCTATGTCTATTAGCATTTTTATAAACATATATTTATTGACTATGGAAAGAAATGTAATAAAAATGTAAATGTCTGATCCCTAACCCAGCAACTCCCCACCCCATTAATATTTTTATAATGTTTCTATTTCAAACAATTTTTTGTGTTCCATCAGGTTAAGTTCTGCATGAAAAGTTTTATAGAATGTGCAAAGTTGTGTAAGACACATTGGAAAGACAGTAAGAATGCAAGTAATACTCAGCTTATAATGACCAAAAAGGTGATAAAGAATAAATAAGACAGTAAAACTTAGACCAGGAGTAAATTATGCCCAAAATAAGGAAGCTCTAGATTCCAATTGTTTGACTGCAATGTTTGTAAACTAATTTTGTTTTTTAATTGAATTTATTGGGGTGACTTTGGTTAATAAAACCATACAGATTCAAGTGTACAATTTAACAAAGCATCATCTGCATGCTGCATAGTGCATTCAGCACCCAAAATCAAGTTTCTTTCTATCCCATTTATCTCCCCTTTGCCTACTTTTACCTCCCCTCACCCCCATGTAACTCTATCACCGTACTGTTATCCATCTCCATATGTTTTTGTTGAATCCCTTCACCATTTTTCACCCTGCTCCACAACCTCCTCCCCTCTGACAGCTGCCAATTTCTTCTATGTATCAATACTTCTGTTTCTATTTTATTTGTTAAATTATTTTATTGATTAGATTCCACATAATGCTCTCCAGGTCCATCCATGCTGTTGCAAATGATAAGAGTTCCTTCTTTTTCACAGGAGCATAGTAATCCATTATGTAGATGTAGCACAGTTTTTTAATCCACTCATCTGCTGATGGGCAGTAGCTCTTTATTTCAAAAGATCAAAAATTAGAGCTGTTTATCACTTATGAGTAGTCTTTATAAAAATAAAATATCTCTTGATCCACTTGATTTCAATAGTTTGGGAAAGTTAGAGGATTTTAAAGTAGGAATATGTTATGAGTCTTAAAAGCGAAAGATCATGTTATTTTAAAAACAAAATGAGCAGTTCAAAAAAACTAGAGTTCAGAGTATGCATCAGCATGACTACTAATGCTGACAAAGCTGGAAAGATGTCATGACGATAGTGTGAAAGGTTTATTTGCAGTCCTAAGGCCTTTATCCTGAAGGCCATAGCTAGCAAAAAAAATAAAGACTTTTTAAATTTTAAGTAAGGATATTGCATGCTAAGATTTAATTTTTGAAAGGAAAACTCAGGTGGTACAAAGGATGAAATGGTGGGGACAATCTTCAGCAGCAGAGAGACCACTTGGAAAGCTGAGGCAATAGTTCTTGCTAAAGGTGGTTCGAATGTAGACCATTGACTTCAGGGTGAAAAGAACAGTTTGGAAGATATTTAGGAGAAGAACTTTTAAAAGCGGGTTAGAGTTGGGAGGAGAGAAGACAAGAAAGGTAGAGAATAATTTTTGTTACTGACAGGAAGAAGACCAGGTTTGAGAGGAAAGGCAATAAATTCAGCATGTAGTGTTTGGTTGCTTACAGAATGTACAGATGTACCAGCTGGTGTCCTGGAGGCCATTGGAAGTATGAATCAGAATGAATAGATGTTGAATAACTGGCCTAGTATACTTTGCTCTGAAAACCCCCATATGTTCATAGGCCTTTGGAAAAGGGAAGCTAATTCTTTGCCTCTTTCGGCACCCTGTGTTTAATCACATTCTCTTTCAAATAGCTTCTCATGCCATATATTAGAGGAGAATCATTGTAATGAGAACTTCTTCATGAACACTATACACTAGCAGTAGCCTAAAGCTTATAAATATTTTTGTAATTTAAACACTCTGTCTGTGAGAAGAATGACTATTTATTTAACAGATATGTTTCTGAGTGCTTATTATGTACTGGGCACTGTGTTGGGTGCTTATAATAGTAAGCAAAAACAAACACAAATCCAGCTCAAAGAGCTTTCCGGGAGAGGAGGAGACAGGCCTCACTCAACTAAACACAGATGAAATCAGGTGATCCCAGAAGATGAAGTTTACAGTTCTGTGAGTACATAGGAGAAAAGAAGTTGTCCTAGAGGTTTGCCCATGAAAGGTAATATCCAAACCAAATTCCCCAGGATGAAGAAGACCAGAAGGCAAAAGTCCCTGTGGTGAGAGAAAACACGATGCATAAAGGAACTGAGATAGGCTGGGGGACATGCACAAGGAGTGAAGGGGAGGGGTTGCTATATGATGATGCTAGAGATGTAAGCAGAGGTTATAGTCCTTGTAAAAAAAGTTTAGCCTTTAAACCAAGAGCAATGGGAAGCCACTGTGATTTAAACAGTGAGATGACAGAATCCAAATTTCATCTTGGGAAACCTATTTTATCTCCAGTGTGAAGGACAGTATTGGCTCCTCTCTTGTCATGGTTTTACCCTTTGCTGCTCTTTGCCCAAATTGATTTTCTCTTCTCTTCATCTTTGCAGAATGCTGATGATTAGGTTTGGGCTGAGCTACAGTAGACTGGGAAATGCCTGTTGTATGTCCAAATAAGATACAGGTTGCCATCCCTCTGGTACTGCCGGCAGCTTTGTGAGAAGTTTTTCAAGTGAAAATGATGAAAGAGCTTGCTACCTATAAATCCATGACTGGAAGAGAGTGTGCAATGAAAACAGTGAGGTCACTTGGGGACTAGTTCCTTGGCTGCCACTTGCTGGCTCTAAAAACATGGGAAAATCATTGAAAAGCTTCCCACTGCAGATGCCTCATCTTCAGAATGAAGGCAGAACAATAAACAGACTCTCTTATGCCCTTCTGATTCCATTGAACAAATAATGAAGAAAGTGTAATTCCTAGACAAACCACCATATGGGTCCACAGGCAAAGAAAAATGTCTTGATATAAGGAAATTCACAAGTCTGGATTCTGCATTAAAACATGCAGATATATATAAAATTTAGAGTTTTTCCTTTTTACTTTTTAATCTACCATTTAAAACTGCATTTTCATGTGTGGAACTAAACACATACCCATATTGACTTCTATTTATTAACTGGTATAGATACTTTGAAATTTGTCTTTGAGCTCTTAAAAAACTTGAAATAGGTACAGTTTCCTTCCCATGTAAACCAGACTGCAAATTATTAACAGACAGAATTATTGGATACATTTTTTTCACAATCTCAAATCCATGAGGAACATGTAGCTAATTTAAGCTTTGTTGTATTAAATTGTAGAATACACCATAAGATACTGATACTACAACTTGCATCAAACAAGTAAACATTTGTTATGGGGACAGTAAAATTTACTTTTCACAAAAGGAGCCTACAGTAATAATGCATTCAATTCTATTTCCCAGAATGCTTCTTAAGTATGTTAATAAAGTCTTTATTGTGTCTGCTTATAAAAGTCGCCACCATTTCCCATTAGAAAGTCTCTGTTTATTCATCAAACATTTACTGACAGTGACTGCTGGGAGCAGCCTCAGATTTCCACTCCATTACACGTTTGTGGCATAAAGCACATTAATTATAGATATATTACAATATTCAACTCATTGAGGAAAAATTAGATGATCAAGGCTCATTTTCCTTGACAATAAGCAAGTTAATGAAAATACTAATTACCTGATGATGAAGTGGAGCCTTCAGGATTGAATGCTTAGCATCTGTAAAAGAGTTCTCTGAATCTAGCACAGAATATTAAAGCCAGAAGCATTGAAAGTCTATGAGGTGGTCCTTGCAGTTATGCAGTGTGCTTTAATTAGAGAGAAAAGATAATCAGAGGTGAAGCAGAGTTTTTTAAAACCATTTGGGGGAGTCATTAAAAAGTTATATTCTTTACCTAAAATTTTAAAAGTATTATTATTTGGGACAGTGATCTGTCCAGAGTCACAGGACTGATTGGCAGAACCAAGAATAGAAACACTTGTAACTAAAGCTTGAACTCTTAACCTGGAAGCTCAATTATAAACCAAAAAAAAGAGAGAGAGGACCATTACAACATGCAAATTCACATTTGCTTTTCCACTTCTCAGGATAAGCAAGAAGAAAAGGTGAAACAAAGGACCTGTGAGAATGTCTGTTGCAGGTACACAAACTAGAATTTTGGCTTTGGCCATCTTGAAGGCAAACAAAGGCACTTGAAGGATCCCTCACCCCCACCTATCCCAACCCCCTCAACATTCATTAGACAAATATTTACTTTGGACACGGAGGAATCCACAGTGACCAGAATGGTCAAGGGCTCAGTTCTCAAGGACCTTACATTCTAAGGATGAAGAGGGCCTGGGGACAGTAAAAATGATATGGAAAAGAGTGTTAAGTGCTACCAAGACAATAAAACTGGATAATATGGTGGAAGGAAGATGGAAGGGTACTGTTGCATAGTCAGGTGTGAGAAACTTGTGTTGTGACCTGCTTAACAAGACACAAGGAAGTCATGCTGAAAGAAAAGCACTCCACACAGAGAGAAGAGCAAGTACAAAAGCCTGAGGCCAAAAAAAGCAGCTTGACACCCTGGAATGGCAATAGAAATGCAATGTGAGCCCAGTGTGCAGTTTTAAATTTTCCAGTGGCCTTACATTTTTAAAAATAAAAAGAAACAGGTAAAATTAGCCTTAATATATTTTATTAAACTTAATAAAATATACTATGTGCAATGCAAATCAACTTTATTTTAAATAATTATGCAAAGAATAAACTCATTGTCTGCAAGAATTTTAACATGGCCTAATGATTCATTTTTTTAATAATTCCAGATATATTTTTAGCTATTTTGAAATTATGAGAGGAAACTTGATTTAAAGATCCCCTTCTCTGGATTTCTAGTTTAGACTGAATAGTGATAAACTCCAGGCACAGGAAAGCCAATTCACGTTCAAGTAAGAGGCTGGGGATCCTTAAAAAGATGCCCTTTCCTGATAAGTATGTAGAAAGATGCTCAACATGATTTGTCATTAGGGAAATGCAAATTAAAGCAACAAGGAGATATCATTACACACCTTTTTCAGGATGGCTGAAATCCAAGAATCAGATTTCATGCAACAGGAATTCTCATTTATGGCTGATGAGAATGCAAAATGGTACAGCCACTTTGGAAGATGGCCTGGCAGTCTCTCACGAAATTAAGCATAGTCTTAACATAGGAGCCAGCAATCACACTCTTAGGCATTGACTGAACTGATTTTAAAACTTATATCCATATAAAAGCCTGCAAACAAATGTTTACATCAGTTTTTATCATAATCACCCAAAACTAGAAGCAACCAACATGTCTTTAACAAATGGATGAGTAAACAAATTGTGGTACACCCACACAATGGAATACTATTCAGCAGTTAAAGAAAGCAATGAGTTGCCAAACCACATAAAGACATGAATAAATGTTAAATGCATTTTTCAAAGTGAAGTAAGCAGTCTTTCAGACTATATACTGTATAATTTCAATAGATGACACTATCAAAAAAATCTAACTATTAGAAATGGTAAAGACCCTAATGAAAAAAAAGGAAACAATAAAAAGTAAAAGAATAATATAGCATTGGATTATAACCAAGAGTATAGAGTAAATATATCTGAGTGCATACTGAATAAGTAAATAAGGAAGGGAAAAGAGACAAGTCTTCCACACAGAAAAATCCCAAATAATTTACACGGATACTCCGCTCTCAAGGAGGTGGAGTGTAACTTCCCAGACTCTAACTGGAGGCTGCACTTAAAGACCTCCTTCCCAAGTGTAAGCATGGAAAGGAGGGTAAAAAAGTAACTTTATAATTGAGAAAGCTGATAAATATTCCCTCAGCCAGGTGATCAAGTTAGAGTTAACAGTAGTAAGTCATGGTGATAGCATGTACCCTTGACATATGATGAGAATGGTACTTTATGTCTATGGTCTTCCTCCCAAAACACATTGGCCTACTTTAATCGTGAACAATCATAATTGAGGGGCATTTTACAAAACACCTGACCAGTGTACCTCAAAATTTTCAAAGTCATCAAAAACTCGGAAACCCTGAGAAACTGTCTCAGCCAAGAGGACCCTAAGAAGACATGGTAACTAAATGTAATATGGTATCTGGGTAGGACCCTGCAACAAAAAAGAGACATTAAGTAAAAACTAAGGAACAATGAATAAAATATAGACTTCAGTAAATAATAATGTACCCACATTGGCTCATTGATTGTGACAAATGTACTGTACGAATGCAGGATGTTCATAATGGGAGGGATGGGGATGGGTGTAAGGGAACTCTCTGTAGTACCTTTGCAAATTTTCTGTAGATGTAAAAGCATTCTAAAATAAAAAGTTTATTTTTAAAAATAGGCAGTCTCCACACATGCCGGAATTATTTCCCCATTTCTCAAACTGGCAGTCTAAATCAGAGCAAGCAAACTGCTGAGTATATCTTCTGATTTTGTTCCAGCATCAATTTGTATTTTCCCTGCTCTTTTGATTTCAACT
>PVJC01007983.1:8877-49817 GCA_004026665.1 Murina feae
TTCAGCATTTCATATAATACTGGTTGGGTGGTGATGAACTCTTTTAGCTTTTTCTTGTCTGTGAAGCTCTTTATCCGACCTTCAATTCTGAATGATAGCTTTGCTGGGTAAAGTAATTTTGGCTGTAGGTTCTTGCTGTTCATCACTTTGAATATTTCTTGCCACTCCCTTCTGGCCTGCAAAGTTTCTGTTGAGAAATTAGCTGACAGTCGTATGGGTTCCCCCTTATTGGTAACTAACTGCTTTTCTCTTGCAGCTTTTAAGATTCTCTCCTTGTCTTTTGCTCTTGGCATTTTAATTATGATATGTCTTGGTGTGGTCCTCCTTCGGTTCCTTTTATTTGGGGTTCTCTGTGCTTCCTGGACTTGGAAGTCTATTTCTTTCACCAGGTGAGAGAAGTTTTCTGTCATTATTTCTTCAAATAAGTTTTCAATATCTTGCTCTTTCTCTTCTTCTGGCACCCCTATAACTCTGATGTTGGTATGCTTGAAGTTGTCCCAGAGACTCCTTACACTATCTTCATACTTTTTTATCCTTTTTCTTTTTTCTTTTTTCTTTTTGCTTTTCCGGCTGGGTGGGGTTTGCTTCTTTATATTTCATATCTTTGACTTGATTCTTGTGATCCTCTCGTCTGCTGTTGGATCTCTGTATATTATTCTTTATTTCAGTCAGTGTATGCTTAATTTCTAGCTGGTCCTTTTTCATATGCTCGAGGGTCTCACTAAATTTATCGACAGTCTCTAAAAAATTCTTGAAAAACCTAATAACCGTGGTTTTGAACTCTATATCCTGTTGTTTTCTTTCCTCCATTTCTGTCATTTGTGACCTGTTACTTTGTCTTCGCATTTTGGCTGCTTCCCTTTCTGAGTTAGGTGATCACTGAGAGGAATTAACCTCTAAGCCACTTGGTTATGAGAGTCAGCTGTATCTACAGTGGGAGAACTTCTGTGCTGGAGACACTCTTATGGGGCAAGGGTTGTTTCAGTGGGGCTTTTGTGCTCACTGCGTCTGCCCCGAGTGCGTTCCTTGTGGATCTGAGTTTTATTTAGGATGGTCCCACTCTGGCCACTGGGTGAGGCTGGCTCTTGTATCTTTAAGGAGGTGTTCATTTAGCCTTTGCCTTAGGCTACTCAGCCTTTTATATGCAAAAGCCTCTGACGCAGCTTGGGAGGGGCAGGGCCTCGGGGAGTCTGCAGGGCGGAGCAAATAGCTATGGCCGCTTCTCAGCCCTGCGCTAAGAGACACTGGGTCTCTGTGTCCCACGGTAATTGCTGCACGCAACGCTGAGAGAAACCTGCTTTGGATTTCCTCCCAGTGCCAGTCAGTCCCCCTTCTCCGGATGTGCGTCTGGGTCCTCAGAAACTTGCTTGGAACTGGAGTTCAGAGCCGCCGGGAGCTTGTGGCTCCTTCCGGTTTGAAAAAGAATGGCGTCCTCTGCCGCCAGCCCTCTCCCCGAACCCCGTGCGCGCGCCTCCATACCTCTGTACTTTGCTTCCGCTGCTCCTCTGAATCTGTCTCTTTCTAGTTGTAGAATTTTCACTCAGCCAGCCTTCCTGTGGGTGTGGGTGGTGTCCGTGTTTTCTTTTCGTGGTTATTTTGAAATAGTTGTGCACGGCTGCATTTACAGTGTTTACCTCTGCTGCCATCTTGCTGTCTCGCATATTACTCTTTTATTAGATAGGATATATATCTAATAAAAGCATAATATTGAAATTGACCGTATATTTGGGATGCCTAAGCCACGCTCACCAGCCAATCAGAGTGATTGTATGCAAATTAATCCAGCCAAGATGGAGGCCAGCAGTGATGGAGCTGAGTAAACAGGCAGCTTCCATTGCAGCAGGAGTAAAACTGTCTACCGGCCGGCTCAGCTTCTCCAGGCTCCAAGCAACGACATATTTGCAACATTGTCTCAATTATAGAAGCCTCGGAGTTGAAGCAAACAGCAGTCCTGGCTGCCATTACTAAGGCAACATTCTTTCAATTTTAGAAGCCACGATCTGAAGCAGACAGGAGGCTTCGTTATCTGCCTAGGCCTCGGCTTAAAGGAACAGTGTATCAATTATAGAAGATAAATAAACCCCAGAAACCTGCTTCCAGCCAGCCTTGCTGGGACATTGGGTCAATGGGAGCTGTGGACAGCCTGAAAGCCTGAAAACAGCCCTCAGTCCGTCACCCAGGCTGGCCAGGTACCTCAGTAGGGACCCAAAACCTGAAGGGACTGTGGGCAGCCTGAAAGGCTGAAAACGACCCTCAGCCCGTCACCCAGGCTGGTCACACCCCAATGGGGTGAGGGTCCACACTGGGGGGCTTGGCCAGCCTGCAAACAGCCATCAGCCCCTCACCCAGGCTGACCAGGCACACCAGCAGGTGGACATCCCCAGAGCGGTCCCAGACTGCGAGAGGGCACAGGTTGGGCTGAGGGACCTCCTGAGTGCAGAAATGTTTGTGCACCGGGCCCCAAGTATATATATGCATATAAATGTCAACATTGTACAAGCAGTATGCAATTAAGGTTCAAAAAAACATTTTCCCAGCTATCATACCCCTTCTTTTTATTTGTTTTTGTTTTACTTTAAAACTGATTGCCTGCATTTGGGAGCCTGGAGATCCAAAGTCATTCTACACAGAAACTGTGACTTCTTACTCTTATGTATAATGAATAGTAAATAAAGCATCAGGGAAAATTACCTGACAGTTTCCCCGCCTTTTGTTCCTTTTATAATGAAAACAGTTCTTCTTCTGACACATTTATGATTATTCTGACATTATCGCTGCTCAGCTGAGGAACAGCAAACCTGGATGGGTTTACCCTGAAAATCTGAATAAGGCATTTTACAAGCATAGAAGGAGAAACATAATGGGTTTGGAGATGTTTGGAGAAAATAATAGTTATTACACATGTGTTATGTCTTACTGCCAAGGTAAATTTATAGAAGACTAGAGGCCTGGTGCATGAAATTTGTGCTCTTGGGGAGGGTCCCTCAGCCTGGCTTGTGCTCTCTTGCAGTCTGAGAGCCCTCAGGGGAAGGAGAGACAGAGAGAAATATTGATGTAAGAGAAACACATCGATTGATTGCCTCCTGCATGCACCCCGACCTGAGTCCAGGATGGGGAGGAGCCTGCAACTGAGGTATTTGCCCTTGATTGGAATCAAACCCGGGACATCCTTAGCACTACTACAGAGGGAGGAGAGGCTCCTGCCACTGCCTCTGCACTCGCCAGCGGTGAGCCTGGCTTCTGGTGGAGTGTTGCTCCCCCTGTGAGAGCACACTGGCCACCAGGGGGAAGCTCCTACATTGAGCATCTGCCCTTGGTGGTCAGTGCACATCATAGAGGCCAGTTGTTCTGCCGTTTGTTCTATTTGCATATTAGTCTTCTATTATATAGGACTAGGGGCCCGGTGCACAAAATTCGTGCACGGGTAGGTGGGGGGGGGGCAGGTGGGGAGTTCCCTCAGCCTGACCTGCACCCTCCCCAATTGGGGATCCCTCAGGAGATGTGCTACTGATGGCTTTGGTCTACTTCATGTGATTCTCTGCTCTCTGCCGGGCCTGTCTGCTCCACACCATGGGGATGGGCAAGCAGGCCCTGCTGGGTGCTGCCTGCAGGTCGATTGCCTGCTCCTTGGTCACCCCACTTGCCTGCTCTCTGGTGGATGCAGTCACCACCCAGCAGTCTGTGCTGGGTGCTGCCTGTAGGTCCCCATTGCTTGCTCCATGGTCGCCCTGCTTGCCTGCTCCCCAATTGCCACTGCCACCACCCAGCAGGGTGCCCTGCTGGTGCTGTCTGTGGGTTCTGATTTGCTCCCCCTTCACCACAGCCACAGCTCAGCAGGCCCTGCTGGGTGCTGCCTGCTGGTCCTAATGCCTGTTTTCTAGTGGCCCCCTTGCCTGCTCCCCCATGGTGGCCACCACTGCCCAGCAGACCCTGCTGTGTGCTGCCTGCAGCATGCTTGTCTGCTAGGGGGTCACCACAGTGACCTCCAAGAGATTCCTTGCTCCCCCGTGGCGGTGCAGCAGCCCTTGCTGGGTGCTGCCTGCAGTCCGATTACCTGCTCTCTGGTCACCCTGCTTCCCTGTTCTCCCATCACCCAGCAGGCCCTGCTGTGTGCTGCCTGCAGCCCCCACTTGTCTGCGCGGTGACCTCCAAGCAGGCCCTGCTGGGTGCTGCCTGAGGGTCCCCATTGCTTTCTCTCCCATCGCTTGCTTAGCGCCCTATGCTGGCCGATGGGACACACCCCTCTGGGCCCCAGAAGGCATGGAAGGCATTTTTAGTACCGGCGCCCGGGCTGATCAGACCCAGGAGCCCGGCATGCAGGGCGCTAAGTACTTCTCCTGCCAACGGTCTCTTCTCAGGCCTCAGCTGCAGGGGCGGGGGCTGGGCAGCCAGCCGGCTCCCGAACCTGCAGCTGCCACCATGGCCTGGAACCGACCTCGGGTCACCCAGGCTAAGCTTCTGCCTGTGCGTACCCTCCTCGATTTGTCTATTTCCAGGCTGCAGCATGGGGGCCTGCTTGCTCCTCCCACCCTGCTCCTCAGGCGGGACCAGTTTGCAGTGGGCCTCCGCCATCTTGGCTGCGCTAATTTGCATACAGCCACTCTGATTGGCTGTAGGCGTCCCGAAGGGACGGTTAATTTTACTATTCCACTTTTATTAGTTTAGATTATTCATCCCAATTAAAATCCTCTGTTTACTTACGTTTGAGGAATCTGAGGATTGAATACAGGGGCAAAGTCCCACAATTTGCCATTAGGTGCCCCCATTGTAAGGATAGAATAGTATTTCTAACATCAGGATCAACAGGATAGCACTCTGAGCAGTAATCGATTTTTGAAACCTGATATATGCAACATTGTTTGTTTTGGCTCAGTTTAGGCCACCAGAGATCTTGTATTTGGGAATAAAGGCTATTTGCAGTCAGGACTGTACTTTTTAAAAAAATATATTTTATTGATTTTTTTATAAAGAGAAAGGGAGAAGGATAGAAAGTTAGAAACATTGATGAAAGAGAAACATTGATCAGCTGCCTCCTGCACACCCCCTACTGGGGATGTGCCCACAAACCAAGGTACATGCCCTTGACCGGAATCAAACCTGGGACCTTTCAGTCCGCAGGCCGACGCTCTATCCACTAAGCCAAATCAGTTAGGGCAGAACTGTACTTCTTGATTAAGGGCATTGGGTCATTGGGTTGGGGGGTGGGGAGGGGGGCAGTTCTGGAACAGAAGGACCATCAATGAGGAAGCCAAGAAGAGATCACAATAAAAGCTAGCAGAGGATAATACAAGTAAATACCATCAAGGAAATTAATGGCTATAAGAAATTCTGTCAGCAAATAAATGAGCTCAGTACTAGTGCTGTTGTTTATCTTTTATAACAGAGAACTGTAGTGTGGAAGTCCAATTTAAAAATAAATAGGGGGGTGGGAGTCCCGGGGAGAGGTCAATGGGGGGAAAAGGAGAAATATGTAATACCTTATTTTTATTTATTTATTTATTTAAAATCCTCATCTGAAGATATTTTTCTGTTTTTTCTTTTTTTTAAATATTTTTATTGATTTCTGAGAAGAAAGGAGAGAGAGAGAGAGACAGAAACATTAATGATGAAAGAGTATCACTGATCGGCTGCCTCCTGGGGATTGAGCCCACAACCCGGGCAAGTGCCCTTTACCAGAATTGAACCCAGGACGCTTTAGTCCACAGGTTGAAACCCTGTCCACTGAGCAACACGAGCCAGGGCTGAAGATATTTTTCTATTGATTTTTAGAAAGAGTGGAAGAGAGAAGGAAAGACAGAAATATTGATGCAAGAGAAACACATCGATTGGTTGCCTCCTGCATGCACCCCGACCAGGGGCCAGGATGGGGAGGAGCCTGCAACCGAGGTACGTGCCCTTGATTGGAATTGAACCCAGGACCCTTCAGTCCACAGGCCAACGCACTACCCACTGAGCCAAATTGACTAGGGCAACATATGCAATACTTTAAACAATAAAGAATTAAAGAAAAAATGAAGCTACCATCATCTGAAAATAAAAATAAAAATAAATAAAAAAACAATTAAATGAAGATACCTCAGTACTGGATTAGCTGGACACCTAAAAGCTGATTACATATATAAGGAAATGTAACCAAATTAAAATAAAAAGTCTTTAGTTTTTAAAAATTTGACCCAGAAGTTTAAGTACAACTGGTTTTGTATGCTCCCCTTTTCACATTGTCTATGTTCCATCAGAAACAACTCAGATCACAGCTGGTGTTTTATATTTATTTTACCTTACCTTTACAAGTAATCCTCAGACATTTTGAGCCTAGACCCAGAGGCCTCTTTTTTAAAAATATTTTAACAACTTTATTAATTCATGTGTTTGTTATGAATATTCCTGGACAAATTTTGTGTGTACACATGGTTTTGCCTCTCTGGGTATCTACCTAGGAATTAACTGCTGGGTCATATGGTAATTGTGGAACTGCTAGGCTATTTGCCAAAGCGGCTACACCCTCTTACATGCCCACCAGCAACGTGTGAGAGGTCCAATTTCTCCACATTTAGAGGCTTCGTTTTTATATGACACTGTGGACAGAAAAAAAAAAAAGTGTTCTATGGGTGTTCACAGGGTGATCTGATCATAAATTCCTCACTGGGCAGGTCATGGTGGGTAGTCACGGCCCAGCCGTGTAACTTCGGTAGTGAAAGGTTTTAAGCCCCCCGGTGTGCACCTAGGTTAACACCCCTTTGAAATATCAGAAGTGATATCCCTCGAAGGAGATATTAACCCGCAAGAGAGCACATAATCTTATTCACAATCCTATAATCCAATCCCCACTTTGCTTTCTCCCACCTTCTTTGCACCCTCTTTTAGATTTCAAATGTATAAAAGAAACGGCAAAACTGTTATTCTGAGGAGCACGTGAGATCTTGCCACCCAGCATGTGTCATCCGTTTGGCTCAAATAAACTCATTAAGAATTTCCTACAGGTTTGCCCTGACCCCGTGGCTCATCTGATGGAGTGTAGTCCCGTACAGTCCATAACCGGGTTCCACTCCTGGTTGGGGTGCCCAGTTGCTGTTTCTCTTTCACATTGATGTTTCTCTCCCTCTCCCTTTCTCTCTCTCAAAAAAATCAATTTAAAAAATCAAATAAAATTCTCACCAGTCCAGCATGGCTCAGTGGTTGAGAATCAAACTATAGACTAGGAGGTCATGGGTTTGATTCCTGGTCAGGGCACATACCCAGATTGTGGCGTGTGCAGGAGGCAGCTGATCAATGATTCTCTCTTATCATTAATCTTTCTCTCTTCTCTCCCTCTCCCTTCCTCACTGAAATCAATTAAAAAAAATATTTTTTAAAATTCTCTACAAGTTTGAATGTGTCTTATGTCAACAAAAATACAGAGAACTCAACCAGTTCCAGCCATGGAAAGTTTCCTTTCCGGGAAAATATCGTTTGTTTGTTTTTTTAAATGTATGGAAACATGTCTTGCATCATCTCCCCCATTCCCAAAGTCTGTATTCCATGGTGACTGTTCAATCCACAGGAGGAGAAGCACCATACATGGCTTCTTTGTGGTTCAGGTAGGGTCCAATAAAATCTACCAGGTGGAATATTGAAACATAGGGTTTGGGGTACAGACTTTTCTTCCCATGGGTTCTTGTTCTCATGAAGTTTGAAGAATCAACTTGCAGACAAAAAGGCTTCTTTAATAAAAAATGTAGACGTTTGCTGGAAGTAGATACAAACTCCATCTGAGCAGGGGTGTCCCCTAAGGGGACCCCAGGGAAAGGGGCTTCCAAATTCAAAAAGCCTGCTCTCTCTCTCACTCTCTCTCTCTCTCTCTCTTTCTCTCTCTAATGGGAAAATTAAAAAATCTTGCCTCATGTCCCTTTGTCTCCAGTTTATATATGCTGCAGTTCTTGGTTGGAACCTGACCCTTTCTTATTGGTCCCTTTCCTTAATATGGGATGCCCCATGTTTTCCTCATTGGTCATTCTCCTACACAGAATTAGTTTTCAAAGCTCAAAGCCCATGTGGTGCCCTCCCCTTTCTCCCCACTTTATTTTGCTGGTTGGAGTTGGCCTTTGATCTCCCAGCTGCTCAGGCCAGAGATACCCCTGTCTGTCTTTGGTTTATAGCTGTTTTAATTGCTTAGGCCAGAAATGTTTCCATTTGCCTGGACCTTCTCTTCCTGTGGCATTTCTCTATCCTCTATCCTATCCTATCTAATAAAAGAGATAATATGCAAATTGACCATCACTTCAACATGCAAGATGGCTTCCCCCATGTGAACACAAGATGGCCAGCAGGGGAAGGCAGTTGCGGGGGGACCAGGCCTATAGTGGAGGGCAGTTGGGAGGAACCAGGCTGGCAGGGGAGGGCAGTTAGGGGCAACCAGGCCAAAAGGGGAGGGCAGTTAGGGGCAATTGGGCTGGGAGGGGAGCAGTTAGGCGTTGATCAGGCTGGCAGGGGAGTGATTAGGGGGCAATCAGGCAGCAAGCAAGCAAGCGGTTGGGAGCCAGCAGTCCCGGATTGTGAGAGGCTATGTCCCAGGTTGGAGAGGATGCAGGCTGGCTCAGATAGAAAACTGTTGCTATATTTAGTATAAAATAAGCTCCCATGCTTCTTCAAGCCTCCATCTATGCATTCCTCTCCAGTGGGCCCTCCTTATTCCCTAAACCTTCCTAATTAAGCTAGCTAGCTAACCCTTTCAATATGGTTTACCAAAATCCAAATAGGCCTAACAAACATTTGGTTTCTTGTTTGGACCTGGCTGGGGACAATCATTTATTTTTAACTATCCAAATGTAATTCCTGGGCACTAATTTAAGTTTGCTTGAGGCTGTAAATAAGAGACTCTCATTTTACAGATCTAATTAGTATCTGCATCCTGGTAGGAGAACCTCATTACCTTAAGGGCTCCAGGCGTCAGGTTTCTGCTAATCTTAGGAAGAGTGGTTGGTTTTCCCAGGGAAGAAGCCACGATACCTGGGGCCTGTTAATCTCTGGTCAGTTTAGGAACAGTTTTCCACCTGAGCCAGCTTCCCCTTCCCACTCAGGCCAAGCTTGGGATCCACCACCCTTCTTGGGCTTTCCTTCCCATTTCTCTGATGCAAGAAGCTGTTTGCCAGCGATCGCCAGTGTGAGGCTCCCCCAAACTACTGGCTCCTTTTCCTAGGTCAGTGTCAACATTCCAGGAACCTCCCCCCACCCCAACGCACTGTCCCTACACTTACCCCAACCTACCCCCACCCTATTCTACTCCCCAACTCCTCCACCTCCAATAATTGTACTGGTGAATAATGCCTGAGAAGGCCTGGCCAAGGAGGGGCCTGAAATCCAACCTCAGCCACTTGCCCAGCTGTGTGCCCCAGCACAGGTCTTTGTCTGCTTGAAGGATAGGGTGGCTTTTTCTCATGCGCCATTTGACTTAGCAGGGGCTTCCTCCTAGTTCATTACCAAGTCTCTCTGTATTTTGTCCCCACTTGCTGAACCTATCCACTTCCGTCCATCTCCACTGTCCAGTGGAAGCCATTCTCATATTTCACCTGGGCAATTGAAATTGCTTTCCAACTGTCTGGATGCTCTTTTCTTTCTTTCTTTTAATTGATTTTAAAGAGAGAGAAAGGAAGGGAGAGAAACACCGATTTGTTGTTCTACTTATTTATGCATTCATTGGTTGATTCTTGTATGTGCCCTGAGGTATCAGGAGGATGCTCCAACCAACTGAGCAATCTGGCCAGGGCGTGATCTATTTAACACTTCACACTCTTGATGACTTCCTGTTGTTCTTACAATAAAGATCAAAATCTTAATGCCACTTCCTGTGTGATCTTGCCTCTAACTCAGCCCCATCCCAGCCACTTTGCTCTTGCTTAGGTTACCTTGTGTTAGGGTTGTCAAAGGAGGAACTCACAAAACCAGCAGGGGTAAGGAATGATACATGTACTAGGTCATCGGGAAAACCAGGTGGGCTGAATCCCAAAATGGCACCAGCACCCAGAGACGCGAGTCAGAGATTTTAAAGGACTCGTGGGCTTTTTCTCAGTGGAGAATTCTCTAGGTGAGTCCGAATCCTGGGAAGGTCCAGAGGGGAAGGGGAATGGTTTTAGCATTTAGCCAAGTGGAATGTGGTCTAGCGAGTGGAATGTGGTCTAAATGAAAGGTAATGTCCCCGTGAAGTGGACCAAAGGTCAGTTCCCAGGGGAGGGGGTGTGGATTCAATGACCTGATCAGACCTAACACTCTGCACTTCTCTTACCTTGTCTTAGACTTGATCTGTTTTATTTTATATTTTTTTCAGGGAGGACTTTTTTACTTCCACTTTGCAGCACCCTTCCCTTTTCCTTCATAGAGCTTATCTGTCATTGAGATGGACACATTGCATGCACATGTGTAAAGATCAGTAGCTATGTTATTTCTCTTTAAATATGCAAACTTTCTCATGGGCTCTAATTCCTACTGGGGACTGGGCTCGACTTAAACTTGCCTATTAAAGTTATCTGGTTTTAAATAGTCTCATTTGGGGTAAATATTCAGTCAATTCAAAGTTGCAGCCCTGGCAGAATGTTCCCCTCCCCGTCTTGAGTTCCCACAATGGCTTGTGGGATCACAAGAAAGTGACAGGAGCTGGGAGCTGTAGCCTGGGTCCTCACTGGCCTTTGCTGCCTAGTCACTCCTGGTCACCATGGCCCTGCTGGCATCAGCTGCTGAGCTTGTTGACTGGCAAGCTCATGACTTGTTATTTCAGCACCTTGAGAGTCTGACATCTCACTTTCCTCCATCTCTGCTCTGCTCACCAGCTGACTTAGGAGCACTCCTGTTCTTGTTGGGGTCTTCAATTTTCCCCATCCTTAGGTCTTAGCCACATCCTGCAGCCATTCCCTGACAAATCCATCCGCCCTTGCCTTTGGTTTAGGATTACCTGGCCCATCGCACTGTGCCCGTTGGTCTGTTCCTGGCTCTCCACCATGCTACTGTCTGCCTGCCTGGCGGGAAGCATACAGAGAAGGGTTTCCGGCATGCCGTGTGCAAATTGTGGACACCCAGCAGCATTCTGATTCCTCTCCCTACCTAATGCTGCTCTCCTCTCCTGAGCCCTCCTCAGTGTAAAACTTCTACCAGAATTTGGCAGCCTTCCAAAAGGGGGCAATGGTCCTAACCTCACCTCCTGACCCCTGCTTAATGGGGCACTACTGTGCTCCTGAATCAGGGTCAGACCCCAAAAGTCTGCAACACTGACACGCACATGCTGACCTCTTACCTAACCTATTTCTCCATGACATTTACTTTTAACACCCCAACGCTTGTTATTTCTGTGGGTCTTAGCTTAGAGTTCAGGGAGGCCTTTCCTGTCTTTCATATAAGATTGATCATCAATTTCACAAGGACAGGAACTGTTGTGTTCATTTCTGATTCTCAGTGACTAACTAGGTCTTGGCACACAGCCAAAACACAGAGTAGACATGCAATAAAAAAATTTGCTGAACAAAACAAAACAAAACAAAACAAAATTTGCTGAACAAATATTGTTTGTTAATCTGGTTAACCCCTAATAGACCTAAAACCCAGTCAATTACTGGCCCTCTCATTTATTCAATCAACAAACACTTTTTGAGTTCATATTATGCATCGAGTTTGCTATTGGGGATAAAAGTAAATACTTTAAAACGTGTTTATTAAATATTAAAGACATCCAAAAAGTTGACAACAGCTCCAGCCGGCTTGGTTCAGTGGATAGAGTGTCAGCCTGCGGACTGAAGGGTCCCAGGTTCGATTCTGGCCCAGGGCACATGTCCAGGTTGTGGGCTCAGTGTCCAGGAGGGGATATGCAGGAGGCAGAAGATAAATGATTCTCATCATTGATGTTTCTATCTCTCTCTCTCTCCCTTTCTCTCTGAAATCAATAAAGAAACATATATTTTTTAAAAAGTTGACAACAGATGAGAAACCAAGGTGGCGGCATAGGTAAACACCCAAAATTGCTGCCTCGCACAACCATTTCAACACCATAACAAAAAGAAAAAAACGGACACCACCCAGAACCACAGGGAAGGCTGGCTGAGTGAAAATTCTACAACGAGAAAGAGAAAAACACAGTGAGACTCAGAGGAGGTGCGGAAGTGAAGTGCAGAGGTATGGAGGCACACGAGGAAAGGGCTCTCGGAAAGGGCTGGCAACTGAGCACGGTTCTCTTTTTCAATCCGGAGGGAGTCACAAGCTCCCGACGGCTCTGAACTCCAGTTCCAAGTGAGTTTCTGGGGATCCAGGCTCATACGGGGAGAAGCTGGACTGTCTGGCACCAGGAGGAACTCCAGAGCGGCTTTCTCTCGGGCGTTGCTTGCAGCGATTACCATGGGACACTGAGATCTGGGGCCTCTTATGGCAGGGCTGAGGATCACCCATAGCTGTTTGCTCTGCCCTGTTGATTCCCTGTGACCCTGCCCCACCCAAGCTGCATGCAGAGGCTTTTGCATATAAAAGGCTGGGTAGCCTCAGGCAAAGGCTAAATTAGCACCTCCTTAGAGATCCAAGAGCCAGTGTACCCAGTGGTCAGAGTGGGACCATCCAGAATACAACTCCTCAGATCCATAAGGGACAAACCCAGGGGGCAGACTTAGTGAGCACAAAGCCCCACTGAAGCAAGTCTTGCCCCATAAAGGTGTCTCCAGCACAGAAGTTCTCCCACCATAGACACAGCTGATTCTCACAGCCAAGTGGCCTGGAGGTCAATTCCTCCCAGTGATACCAACAACAATCAAGGCTTAGCTACAACAAGACTGTGCACAAAGCCTACAAAGGGGTGCACCAAGAGTGTCCACCTCAGGTAACTGGGGAGGCTGAGCCACCTAGCACAGAAAGCCATTCTATCAACGCACAGAAGCAGCCAAAACTTGGAGACAAAGAAACAGGTCACAAATGTCAGAAATGGAGGAAAGCAAATGACTGGATATAGAGTTCAAAACCACGGCTATAAGGTTTTTCAAGAACTTTCTAGAGACTGCCGATAAATTTAGTGACACCCTTGAGGATATGAAAAAGGACCAGCTAAAAATTAAGCATACACTGACTGAAATAAAGAACAATATACAGAGATCCAATAGCAGACTAGAGGATTGTAAGAATCAAGTAAAAGATTTGAAATATGAAGAACCAAAACCACCCAACTGGAAAAGCAAAAAGAATCCAAAAATATGAAGAGAGTGTAAAGAGCCTCTGAGACAACTTCAAGCATACCGACATCAGAATTATAGGGTTGCCAGAAGAAGAGAGAGAGCAAGATATTGAAAACCTATTTGAAGAAATAATGACAGAAAACTTCCCCTACCTGGTGAAAGAAATAGACTTACAAGTCCAGGAAAGCACAGAGAATCCCAAACAAAAGGAACCCAAAGAGGACCACACCAAGACAATCATAATTAAAATGCCAAGAGCAAAAGACAAGGAGAGAATCTTAAAAGCTGCAAGAGAAAAGCAGTTAGTTACCTACAAGGGGGCACCCATACGACTGTCAGCTGATTTCTCAACAGAAACCATGCAGGCCAGAAGGGAGTGGCAAGAAATATTCAAAGTGAAGAATAGCAAGAACCTACAACTAAGATTACTTTACCTAGCAAAGCTATCATTCAGAATTGAAGGTCAGATAAAGAGCTTCACAGACAAGAAAAAGCTAAAGGAGTTCATCGCCACCCAACCAGTATTATATGAAATACTAAAAGGTATCCTTTGAGAAGAGGAAGAAGAAGAAAAAGTAAAGATAAAAAATTATGAACAACAAAAACATACCTATCAACTAGTGAATCTAAAAATCAAGTGAATAAAAAATCTGATGAACAGAATAAACTGGTGAATAGAATAGAATCAGGGGCATAGAAAGGGAGTGTACTGACAATTCTCAGGGGGAAAGGGGTGTTGGGGGTGCAGGAAGAGACTGGACAATAATCATACACCTATGGATGAGGACAGTGTGGGAGTTAAGGACAGAGGGTGGGGTGGGAACTGGGAGGAGGGGAGCTATGGGGGAAAAAAGAGGAACAACTGTAATCTGAACAATAAAGATAAAAAAAAGTTGAGAACATATCTACACTAATAAAAGAGAAACACGCAAATTGGTGTCACTCCTCTATACCTCAAGTCACGCCCACCAGCCAATCAGAGCAACTATATGCAAATTAACCCAACCAAGATGGCTGCTGGCAGCCACGGAGCTGGAGCAAGCAGACTTGGTTGCCCTGGTGATGGTGGAAGCCAAGCTTGCTGTCTGCCCTGGCTGGCTGTGGCCTCCGCTCAAGGCAAAAAACTTTCAATTATAGAAGATAAATAAATCCCAGATACCTGCTTTCAGCCAGCCTCTCTGGGAGCTTGGGTCACTGGGCGCAGTGGCCAGCCTGCAAACAGCCATCAGCCTCTCACCCAGGCTGGCCAGGCACCCCAGCTGAAACCCCCACACTGAAGGGGCTGTGACCAGCCTGCAAACAGCCATCAGCCCATCACCCAGGCTGGCCAGGTACCCCAGCAGGGCCCACCACCATGAAGGGGCTGTAGTCAGCCTGCAAACTATCATCAGCCCCTCACACAGGCTGGCCAGGCACCCCAGGAGGAACCCCCATCCTGAAGGGGCTGTGGCTAACCTGCAAACAGCCATCTGCCCCTCACTCAGGTGGTGGGAGCCTCTCCTACCTTCTCAGCAGCACTAAGAGATGTCCGATTGCAGCTTAGGCCTGCTCCTCACTGGCAAGTGGACATCCCTCTAGGGTTCCTGTGCTGCCAGAGGGATGTCTGACTGCCAGCTTAGACCCGATCCCCCATGGAGCGGGCCTAAGCCAGCAGGTGGACATCCCCTGAGGGGCCAGACTGCAAAAAGGACACAGGCCAGGTTGAGGGACCCCCCAAATGCACAAATTTTTGTGCAGCGATCCTCTAGTGTAAAGTATAAATCAATTGCAAAGTTAACCCTCTCTAAGCCTACCACCAGTGGTAAATACTGTATAATAAAAACCTAATATACAAATTGTCCCCTCAACCAGGGGGCAGGCCAGGTGGTCAATTGCCTGTGGTGCCTCCTCCCTCCCCTGCCAGCCACCTGATCTGCCCTGGGGCAGGCCAGCTAGACCCTACACACGCATGTATTTGTGCAGCAGGCCTCTAGTCTTTACATAATGAGAACAGATGAAAGGGTGACAAGACAGAAACAGATCCCCGGAGACCAGTTGGGAGGCTAGAGGAGTCTTGAGAAGAGAGGTGAAGGGTTTTGGGGCAGGGTGGTACAGGGCAAAAGAAGGGTAGGTTCAGCTCAAGAGATATTTAGAGGAAACCTGGACTTGATGGAGTGTCACTCGCTAGTTGTGTGAGGCCTTTCCAAGCCTCAGTTTCTGCATCTGTAAAGTAGGTTGGTAATAACTGCAGTTATTTGTATTCAAAGCACCTAGCACAAAGCTTGGAACAATTTGACATACAAAAATCATAGCCACTGTTGCCAACACTGTAGTAGGTAAACTTCATAAATGCTGGCAAGATTGAATATTCCGACCAACTTGGAGCTGGGACCTTCCATTTCCTTCTAGGAAGGAAGACGATAAATGCTGGTAACTCTGCCATAAGCAAAGCCCATACTTCCAGGAAAAGTGGCAGCGCCGGCCCGGGTCTGAGTCCGGGCCCGCCCCGCCCCCTCCAGGCCCCGCCCCGCCCCCTCCAGGCCCCGCCCCCTCCCAGCGAGCACCGCCCCCAGGCCGCGCGCGGCCCCGCTGGCGCCTCCGCGCGCGCCCGGCCCCGCCCCTGCTGGTGACGTCCGGGCCGAGCGAGCCGGGCGGGCTCCACCGCGCCTTGTGCTTCCGCGGGCTTCGGGGTCGCCGGGGCTTCGTGGCGCGGGGGTCTGAGCGGGGGTCCGCCCGCTCCCTCGCCGTCCCCGTGCGGTCTCGTGGCTTCCTGCTTGGCCTGCGTTCAGCCGGAGACCAGGGGAAGGGTGAGTGTTGGCGGGAGCAGGATGGGGCCGGCGGAGAGCGCGCTCCGCTCTCGGGGCCTTGTCTGGGCGGGGGCGGCGCGGGCACGTGCGCGCCCCTCCCCCACCCCGCCGGGTGCAGAGCGGGGGAAGCCGCGGGCGAGTGTGGAAAGGAGAGGACCTGGAGGAGGAGCCTGGATCCAGGGAGTGTGAGTGAGTGTGTGTGTGTGTCCGTCCGTCCGGGTGTCTCCGGAGCGGGAACCCGGAATTTGGGTCTGTGTGGGAGGTGCCTTTCCGGAGGGGCACCCCGCTCGCCGAGGGGATGGGGCCCCTCGCGCTCCTGCAGCCGGAGCGCTCAGGATGGGGAGCGTGGAGGCCTGTGCGGGGCTTGGAGGCCAGGTTGGGCCCCAGCATCAGCAAGTGGTGGATTTAGCGGCGGGAATCCAGGAGCCGCCCTCCAGCCTGTCGCCGCCCCGCCGCCCCGCTCCGTGAGGGGTGCGTGGGGCTGGGAGGCCGGGTATTCCAGGAATGCGCCCCGTCCCGGCGGCGGAGGTGTGGGGCCGCGCGGCGCCCGAGGGGGAGCCCGGGGCGGGGAGCGCTTGGAAGGAGGGCTGGATGGGTGGGTTGTGGCCAGATTGCAGAAGACAATGAAGTTTCTATCGTCAGGTTTCCCCTGTTATGAATGTAATTCTGTTAAAAAAAATAGAGAGTAGAGGAGTAAAGTATCACCAGTAAACCTTAGGGTTTGATCTGTTTGCTAGTATTTTCATCTACGCTTATCACAGAGATTACCTACAATTTTCCATTCCGTGCTCTAGTTATCATGTAAAATGCGATGTAATAATTAGTACTCAGGAACATAATTTTCTTTTCTTTTTTTACATAATTTTTTCTTTATTGATTAAGGTATTATATATGTGTCCTTATCCCCCACAATTTCCTCTTTCTTTTTTTAAATATATTTTATTGATTTTTCACAGAGAGGAAGAGAGAAGGATAGGGCGTTAGAAACATCCATGAAAGAGAAACATCGATCAGCTGCCTCCTGCACACTCCCCGCTGGGGATGTGCCCGCAACCAAGGTACATGCCCTTGACCGGAATCGAACCTCGGACCCTTGGGTCCGCAGACCGCTTTATCCACTGAGCCAAACCAGTCAAGGCTAATTTCCTCTTTCTTAATAAGCAAGTAGCAACAACATTTTAAAAATACAAGCAAAACGAGAAAAAGTACCCATAGTTTCCGGGTCTACAGAGATTATCATTGACCATATATTTTTGGCTGTGTATTTTCTTTCAAAGATAGGAGCAAATGATGCCCTGATGAGGAACTCAGTTTTTATGGGAATCTTTTGAAGGGTTTAAGCAGGTAAGGATCCCAATGTGGCTGCTGCGGAGACCAGTTAGGATGCTGTGTGCAGTACTTTGAACGGGGTCCGTGACAGTGGAAATAGAGAAGGGTAAAAAGATTAAAAAGATATCTTGGAGTGCAGGCCTGTGTGGCTCATTTGATTAAGCATCATCTTGTGTACCAAAGGGTCACTGGTTCAATTCCCAATGGGGGCAACATGCCTGGGTTTTGGATGATCCCTGGGGGTGGGGGCTTTGGTATGGGGGGCTACTGATTCTCTCCCTCTAAAACAAATTAAAAACATTAACATTTAAAAAAATGCTTTGGAGGAAAAATGAACAGGACTTGGAAATGAACTGGTTAGGGAAAGGGAGACATCTTTGCTTTTCAGTACTTGTTTTGAGCAACTGTGAGTAGGTGGTGCTATTTACTGGGGAGAAGAATGGAAGAGAAATTTGAGGTGGGAAAAAAATCATGTTTTGTTTTGGACATACTCAATTTGAGATGCATATTAGTTATGAAGTCAGTATGTTGAGGCAGTTGACTGTACAGGTTTGGAACTCACAGAAGAGAGAGCCTAGAGCTGGAGATAAAAATTTGGGAGGCCCTGGTGAGTATGACCAGGTGGTTGGAGCATCTGCCAGGGACCCAAGTTTTTAGGGTTCAATTCCTGGTCTAGGGCAAGGGTTGCAGGTTCAATCCCCACCACCCAGGGTGGTGTGTGGGAGGCAACCAATCAATGTTGATGACGCTTCTCTTCTCCTTCCTCCCTCCCATCTAAGCTCTCTGTAGAATATCAATGAAAAAAATATCCCTGGGTGAAGAGTAACAAACAAAAAATTTGGGGGGAGCACTCAGTTACATAGATATCAAAGTTTTGGGGCTATGTGAAGTCACTTAGGGAGAACGAGTTAGCTCCTGCACTCCAGTACTTTGAGGTCTGGTAGAAGGAGAAGATTGAGCATAACAGGACATTGAGGTCTGAGAAAAAGCAGGACACTGGTGTTACGGAAGCCAAAAGAGATAAGTTTCTGGAAGATGGAAAATTGTTTTTTTTAAATCAGTATTTCTAAAATATTTGGTAAGATGCTCAATTGGATTTGACATCATGGAGGTTATTGGTTTTAGCCTATTCAGTAATCTAGAAGTGAAAGGTGGAAACCAGATTGGAATAATTGAATGGGATGAGGAAGTGAAGACAATGAGTGTGAATTACAAAAAAGTGCCCCTTCTTCATGTAAAGACCCCTTATGTTCATGTACCCAAAACTAAATTTGGAAGATGAAAAATTGATGTCTAATTTTTCCGTTTCTTGATTACTAATATGGTTGAAGATTTTTTCCACATTTATTGACCATTTGTGAGTTTCTGTTCCTGTCTTCTGTGCTGCTGCTTCTTTTAAAAAAATCATTTTCTAATTTATTGTTAAGAGTTCTTTAGGCAGTAATACGTAGCTGATAGAGTGGAATCATATAATTGCCTTTTTTGTGGCTGGCTTATTTCACTTAGTATAATACTCTCTGTGTTCACCCAGGTTGTGGCATGTGTCATCATTTCCTTTTTAAGGCTGAGTAATATTCCAGTGTATGTCCATATCTATTTTGTTTATCCAAGTGTCAATGAACACTTGGGCTGCTTCATGTTTTGGCTGTTATGAATAATGCTGCTAAGAAGGTGGGTGTACAAATATCTGTAGTAGATACTTGTTCAAATCCTTGCTTTCAGTTCTTTTGGATATATATACCCAGAAGAGTGATTACTGGATTATATGGTAATTCTATTTTTAATTTTTTTGAGGAATTGCCACGTTGTTTTTTTGTTTTTTTTGTTAATCCTCACCCAAGGATATTTTTCCATTGATTTTTAGAGAGAGTTGGGAGGGAGAGGGAGAGACAGAGAGAAACATCGATGTGAGAGAGACACATTGGTTGATTGTCACCTGCATGCACCTGGACCAGGGCTGGGGAACCTGCAACCAAGGTACAAGCCCTTGACTGAAGTCGAACCTGGGACTTTTCAGTCCGAGGGCGAACGCCCTATCTACTGACCCAAACCGGCTAGGGTGTCATGACACTTTTGTCTTATGTTTTCCTCTAAGAGTTTTATGTCTTACGTGAAGGTCTTAGATCCTTTCAAAGTTAATTTTTGTCTATTGTGTTGATAAGGGTCTGATTTCATTCTTAAAAATATTTTTGTAATTGACTTTAAATTAAATCTTATATCTTAATATGTTTTTATTGACTTCCGAGAGAAACATTGGTATGAGAAAAACATCTGCTTGCCTCCCACACACACCCTGACCATGGTTCGAACCTGCAGCCTGGGTATGTGCCCTGACTGGGAATTGAACTGGAGACTTTTCAGAGCACAGGATGACAGTTAGCCAACTAAGTCACACCAGCTAGGGCTTTATTGATTGTCTGAGAGAGACAATAAGAGAGAGACAGAGAAGCAGAGAAATGTCAATTTGTTATTCGATTTAGTTATGCATCATTCATTGGTTGATTCTTGTATGTGTCCTGGCTGAGGATCAAACCTGAAACCGTGGTGAAAGATGCTCTAACCAATGGAGCTACTCAGCCATTTGTTGAAAGGACAGTTCTTTCCCCCATTGAATGGCCTTGACACTCTTGCCATAAGTCATTTGACCATATATTCAAAGGCTTTTTGAGCAGAAGGGGGTCCAGATATATGGTGACAGGAGATTTGACTTTGGATGGTGGGCACATGGTACAGTATACAGATCTTGTAGCACAGAAAACCCACACCTGAAACCTGTATGTTCATGTTGACCAATTTTACCCCAATAAATTTAGTTTTTCAAAAAATGGCTTATTTCTGGTCTTTAGTCTTCCATTGGTCTCTATATTTGTCTTTATGCCAATACCACACTCTTTTTGTTAATGTTATTAATCCTTACCCCAGGATACTTTTTTCCCCATTAATTTTTAGAGAGTGTAGAAAGGAGGGCAAGATACAGAGAGAAACCTGTGAGAGAGATACCCTGACCAACTGGGGCCTGGAATTAGGATCGAGCCTGTAACTGAGGTGGGTACCTTTGGGGACCCTTTAGTCCCCAGGCCAAGGCTCTATCCACTTAGCCAAACTGGCCCGGGCCCAAATAGCATACTCTTGAGTACTGTGGCTTTGTAGTAAGTTTTAAAATCAGGAAGTGCAGGTCCTCCAGTTTTGTTCTTTTTATGATTGTTTGGATACTTTGGTGCCTTAAAATTCCATATGAATTTTAGGATAGGCTTCTCTACCTATGCAAAAAATATCATTGGGATTTTGATAGGGATTGCATTGCATCTGTAAATGGCTTTGGGTAGTGTAGACATTTATTTTTTATTTTAAAATTACAGTAGATCCTCTGGTTACGTCAGAGATTGTTTCTTTTCTTTTTTTATATATACATTTTATTGATTTTTTTACAGAGAGGAAGGGGGAGAAATAGAGAGTTAGAAACACCGATGAGAGAGAAACATCGATTGGCTGCCTCCTGCACACTCCCCACTGGGGATGTGCCTGCAGCCGAGGTACATGCCCTTGACTGGAATCGAACCTGAGACCCTTGAGTCCCCAGGCCGACGCTCTATCCACTGAGCCAAACCAGTCAGGGCGTCAGAGATTTTTTCTGTGATGTGACGTAATGTGATTTTCGCTGTAAGTCAGAACCCACCTACATAAGCACCTACATCACTCACATACACAGTAGTAATGAAGTGAAACAGTAAAAAAAATTTAAAAGAAAGATAACAATTCCTGACCTTTACTTGTAGTAAATAAATAATAAAAAAACATAAAGCACATATGTGCATACGTCGAAAAGACAGAACTTTTTTTTTTTTTTTTTTTTATAAATGGAGATGACGATGTAACCATGAAACGATGTACATTGAGTCCGGCGTAACCCGAGGATTGTATATTTTTTTTATTTTTTTCAGAGAGGAAGGAAGAGGGAAAGAAAGAGAGGGAGAGAGAGAGAGGGAGTGAGAGAGAGGGAGAGAAACAACAATGATAAGAGAGAATCATGCATCAGCTGCTTCCTGCACATCCCCTTCTGGGATGCAGCCTGCAGCCCAAGCATGTGCCCTTGACTGGAATCAAACACGGGACTCTTCAGTCTGCAGGCCGAAGCTCTATACACTGAGCCAAACTGGCTAGGACTAGTATTGACGTTTTGACAATATTAAGTCTTCTAATCTGTGAACATGGGATGTGCCTATTTATGTCTTCTTTAATTTCTTTCACCAATATTTTGTACTTTTCATTTTACAGTTGTTTCATCTCCTTGGTTAAGGTAATCTCAGTATTTTCTTATTTATGATACTATTATAAGTGAAATTTTTTTTTTTAATTTTTAAATTAAATTTTTATTGTTCAGATTATTACAGTTATTCTCTTCCCACCCCCCATAGCTCCCCTCCACCCGATTCCTACCCCACCTTCTGCTCTTACCCCCCCACTGTCCTCATCCATAGGTGTATGATTTTTGTCCAGTCTCTTCCTGCACCCCCAACACCCCTTTCCCCTTGAGAATTGTCAGTCTACTCCCTTTCAAGGCCCCTGATTCTATTATATTTAACAGTTTATACTGTTCATCAGATTTTTTATTCACTTAATTTTAAGATTCACTTGTTGATAGGTTTGTATTTGTTGTTCACAATTTTTATCTTTACCTTTTTCTTCTTCCTCTTCTTAAAGAATACCTTTCAGCATTTCATATAATACTGGTTTGGTGGTGATGAACTCCTTTAGGTTTTTCTTCTCTGTGAAGCTCTTTATCTGACCTTCAATTCTGAATGATAGCTTTGCTGGGTAGTGTAATCTTGGTTTTAGGTTCTTGCTATTCATCACTTTGAATATTTCTTGCCACTCCCTTCTGGCCTGCAAAGTTTCTGTTGAAAAATCAGCTGACAGACGTATGGGTTCTCCCTTGTAGGTAACTAACTGCTTTTCTCTTGCTGCTTTTAAGATTCTCTCTGTGTCTTTTGCCACTGGCATTTTAATTATGATGTGTCTTGGTGTGGTCCTCCTTCGGTTCCTTTTGTTTGGGGTTCTCTGTGCTTCCTGGACTTGTAAGTATTTCTTTCACCAAGTGGGGGAAGTTTTCTGTCATTATTTCTTCAAATAGGTTTTCAATATCTTGCTCTCTCTCTTCTTCTGGCACCCCTATAATTCTGATGTTGGTATGCTTGAAGTTGTCCCAGAGGCTCCTTACACTATCTTCCTATTTTTGGAATTTTTTTCTTTTTTCTTTTTCAAATCTTTTTATATTTCAAATATTTGACTTGATTCTTGCGGCCCTCTAGACTGCTGTTAGATCTCTGTATATTCTTTATTTCAGTCAGTGTATGCTTAATTTCTAGTTGGTCCTTTTTCATATCCTCGAGGGTCTCGCTAAATTTATTGGTGGTTTCCAAAAAGTTCTTGAAAAAACTTATATAACTGTGGTTTTGAACTCTATATCCAGTAGTTTGCTTTTCTCCATTGCTTTCATTTGTAACATGTTTCCTTGTCTCCATATTATTTTGGCTACTTCCCTGTGTTGATAGAGTTGTTTTCTGTGCTAGGTGTTCTATAGGGCTCGGTGGCTCAGCCTCCCCAATTATCTGAGGTGGACACTCTTGGTTCACCACTTTGTGGGCTGTGTGCACAATCTTGTTGTAGTTAAGCCTTGATTGTTGTTGGTATCACTGGGAGGAATTGACCTCCAGGACACTTGGCTGTGAGAATCAACTGTGTCTGTGGTGGGAGAACTGTGCTGGAGACACCCTTATGGGACAAGACTTGCTTCAGTGGGGCTTTGTGCTCACTAAGTCTGCCCCCTGAGTGTGTCCCTATGGATTTTAGGAGTTGTAATCTGGATGGTCCCACTCTGACCACTGTGTACACTGGCTCTTGGATCTCTAAGGAGGTGCTAATTTAGCCTCTGACTGAGGCTACCCAGCAGGAGCTATGAAGAGATCTGCAGATTCCTCTTCTTTGTTTGTGGTTTGGAGGTGCCCAGATGAGGCCCAGCTTTGAAGCAGTACAAGCTGCTGTGGGGCCTTGGGCCTTCTTTTGGATGTTCTGGGTCTCTCTGACCCAGCTGCAGTTTGTTAGGTAATTGTAGATTGCAAAGGGCAAGGCCATTCATAGGCAAAAACCTCTCTGAGCAGCTTGGGTGGGGCAGGGTCGCAGGGAATCAACAGGGCGGAGCAAACAGCTATGGCTGATCCTCAGGACAGCCCTAAGAAGCCCTGGGTATCACTGCAAGCACCTCTGAGAGAAAGTCGCCTTCAAGTTCCTCCCAATGCCAGACAGTCCATTTTCTCCCCGTATGAGTCTGGGTCCCCAGAGACACCTGGAACTGGAGTACAGAGAAGTTGGGAGCTTGTGTCTCCCTCGATTGAAAAAGACAACCTCGTCCTCAGTTGCCAGGCCTTTCCGTGCGCCTCAGTACCTCTGCACTTTACTTCCGTACCTTCTCTGAGTCTCATTGTGCTTTTCTCTTTCCTTCTGGTTGTAGAATTTCCACTCAGCCAGCCTTCCTGTGGTTCTGGGTGATGTCCATTTTGTCTTTTAGTTGTAGTTTTGAAGTAATTGTGCAAGGCAGCAATTTCAGGTTTTTACCTGTGCTGCCATCTTGATTTCTCTCTGAAATTTTTATAGTTTCCTTTTCATAGTTCATTTTTAAAAATATATATATTTTTTATTTCAGAGAGGAAGGGAGAGGGAGAGACAGAAACCTTAACGATAAGAGGGAATCATTGATTGGCTGTCTTCTGAACGCCCCCTACTGGGGATCGAGTTAGCAATCCAGGCATGTGCCCTGGACTGGAATTGAACCTGGGAACCTTCAGTCTGCAGCTGATGCTCTATCCACTGAAAGAAACCAGCAGGGCCACAGTTCATTTTTTAAAAATATTTTTTTATTCATTTCAGAGAGGAAGGAAGGAGAGAGAGATAGAAACATCGATGATGAGAGAGACTCATTGATTGACTGCCTCTTGTAGGCCTCATACTAGGATTAAGTCAAAAACCAGGACACAAAATCGAACTGGCGACCTCCAGGTTCATAGGTCGAAGCTCAACCACTGAGCCGTGTCAGCCAGACTCATAGTTCATTTTTCATGTATAGAAATGCAACTGTGTTTTTTTTTATTTGAGAGAAAGAGAAGGAAATACCAGTTTGTTGTTCCAGTTATTTCTGTGTTCTTTGGTTGATTCTTTTTTAAACAAATAACTCCTTCTTTTACTTATTTGTTTTGTTAATCCTCACCCGAGGATATTTTCCCATTGATTTTTTTTCAGAGATAGTGGAAGACAGAGAAAGACAGAGAGAGAGAAACATTGATGTGTGTGTGTATTGGTTGCCTCCCACACATGCCCCAACCAGGTCAGGGGATAGAACCTGCAACCAAGGTATATGCTCTTGACCAGAATTGAACCCAGGACTCTTCAGTCCATGGTCTGGCATTGTATTCACTGAGCCAAACTGGCTAGGGCATTGGTTGATTCATGTATGTACCCTGAACAGGGATCAAATCTTGACTTGTTGGGATGATGCCCTAACCAACTGAGCTACCCCAGCAAGGATGAAATGGAACTGATATTTGTGTGTTGACTTTGTATCCTGCTACTTTGCTGAATTCATTTATTCTAACAGTTTTTGTATATGTGCTTTTTACGGTTTTCTACATGTTAAGATCATAATAAATTTTTTTCATATTCATTTAGTGGATACACTATAATTTACTATGGACTAGTTCCAGTTTTTTTTATTATTAAATGCACTAGAGGCCCAGTGCACAAAAATTTGTGCATTCAGGTGAGAGGGGGCTCCCTCAGCCCGGCCTGTGCCCTCTAGCAATCTGGGACCCTCGGGAGATGTCCACCTGCTGGCTTAGGCCTGCTCCCTGGGGGGATTGGGCCTAAGCTGGCAGCCAGACATCCCTCTGGCAGCCCAGGGGTTCTTGGGGGATGTCCACTTGCCAGCGGGGAGCAGGCCTAAGTTGCAGTTGGATATCCTTAGCTCTGCTGAGGAGGCGGGAGAGGCTCCCGCCACCACTGCTGTGCTAGTAGCAGGCAGTCTGGCTTGTGGCTGAGCAGAGCTCCTCCTGTGGGAACACACTGACCACCAGGGGCAGCTTCTGCATTGAGCATCTGCCCCCCTGGTAGTCAGTGTGTATCATTGTTACCGGTCATTCCCAGTGGTTCTGCTGTTAGGGTCAATTTGCATAGTACCCTTTTATTATACAGGATAGAGGCCTGGTGCATGGGTGGGGGCCGGCTGGTTTGCCCTGCAGGGTGCCTTGGATCAGGGTAGGGCTCCTGCTGGGGTGCCTGGCCAGCCTGGGTGAGGGACTGCTGGCTGTTTGCAGGCTGGCCACATCCCCTTCAGGGAAGGGGTCCCTGCTGGAGTACCTGGCCAGCCTGGGTGAGTGGCTGATGGCTGTTTGCACTGAGGCTGGCTGGAAGCTGGTATCTGGGATTTATTTAACTTCTAAAGTTGAAACTTTGTTGCTTTAACCGGAGTCCAGGTCGGGTTGTCCCTGACAACTCAGGCTCTCAGTGCTTCCTTGAGCCCAAGGCTGGAAGCAGGTATCTCGGGTTTATTTATCTTCTATAATTGAAACTTTGTTGCCTTGAGCGGAGGCCACAGCTGGCCTAGGCAGACAGGAATCTTAGCTTCCTCCATTGCCAAGGCAAGCCTCCTGCTTGCTCCAGCTGCACGCTGCTGGCCGCCACTTTGGCTGGGTTAATTTGCATACAGTCCTCTGGTTGGTGGCGTGGCGATTGGCTGGTGGGTGTGACCTAGGTGTATTGGAGTGATGCCAATTTGCATATTACTATTTTATTAGATTAGATAGGAAGAGAACTACCCTGTTCCCTCAAAAGTAAGACATCCCCCGAAAATAAGACCTACTTACAGTTTTGCCTCTCGCTGAAATAGAAGGCATCCCCCTGAAGAAAAAAAAAGTCCTCCCAAAAATAAGACCTCTCCGATAATAAGGCCTCCCCCAAACATAAGGCCTCTCTGATAATAAGGCCCCCCAAAGCTACTGTAACTCTGGACTCTGGGCCGTAGCGGCGGGTGCTGCCGCACAGCTCACTGTTGGCCGCAGCATAGCCGGAGCAGACAGGAAGTGTGAGGTCTCTTTTAATCAGAGAGCCCGCGCCACTGCCAGGACAAGCTGCCGCCTGCTGCTCGCTCTTCCCTGACGGAGTTGGCTGACTCACAATTAGACAGTGAGTCGTGGGGGGCAGGCATCGGGCACATTGTGTCTTACACAGGTAATAAATTTCCTTTTTTTTTTTTGGTTCAACAACAAATGTGTACCGTATTCTTCTTCCTGGAAAAATAAGACATCCCCTGAAAATAAGACCTAGCGCATCTTTGGGAGCAAAAATTAATATAAGACACTGTCTTATTTTCGGGGAAACGGTAACATTTAAGCAGCCCACATATGATGCACATTACCCTTCCTTGAGAGTATTTATTTCCTTAGGACAGATTCTCAGAAATACCTGATCCTCCTCTCCTCGCATTTGACCACAGATTTTCATTTGAACCTTCATTGCCTCCTCCTTAAATTGCCCTCCAGTCTCCTCCCTGTCTTTCATCCTGGTCCCCTTTCATTCTGTTTGGTACTCTGCTTCCAAATGAAGAGTGAAGTTCGGTGCACTTTTCCCTCATAAAGATCAAGACTTATGATTGTTTCTGTATCATAGTTCTGTGGGTGTTAGAAAAAAAAGTTTTCAAAGGCTGGAGTACACTTCATGGATGATTTAAAATTTACTTTGATTCTTAAAGGAGGAAGCAGCATTTTAGTAAGTGAAGAGAAGGCAGAGGTGAACTATTACCCATTAGAAGGTAGTTGTGAGTGTTCAGGCATGTGAACTTTGATGACTGCAGACAAGGAGAGGCAGAACTCATTCTCCTAGACAAGGATTGTTTATTCTGCTTATCTGAAGAGTTAGCTAGGGTTTTACATACATTGGCAATTTTTACCCATTTTGTTTTAGAAAAAAATAGTTCATTTGAGATTGCATGTATACTCTTTTATTGAGGTATAAATCACATGATGTAAAATTCACCATTTTTGTTTTGTTTTGGTTTTCCTTTATTGATTAAGGTATTAACATAGTGTCCTTGTCCTCCCATTGTCTCCCCCTTCCCCCCCACTCATGCCCTCAACCCCCCCCCTTGATGTCTGTGTCCATTGGCTTGGCTTATATGCCTGCATACAAATCCTTTCGTTGATCTCTCCTCCTTACCCTTACCCTCCCCTACCTTCCCTCTGAGGTTTGACGGTCTGATCGATGCCTCTCTGTTTTTGTTCTTCAGTTTATGTTGTTCATTAAATTCACCATTTTTAAGTGCATAAAGTATATTCACAATGTTGTGCAACCATTACTAATTCTGTAAGTTTTCCATCTCCCTAGAAAGAAATCCTGTATCTGTTAGCAGTCAATCCCAATTCCTGGCAACTGTTTTCAGTATCTATTGATTGGCCTGTTCGTGGACATCTACATATATAAAAAGCCAGTGACTGGAATGCTGTAACAACCAGAATGACCGATCACTCTGATGCCACTGCAGAGAACCAGCCTGATTGGGGTTGGCCTGGCTGGCCAACCTCCCATGGCCCCTTCCCCCAGTCAGTCCTACAGCTGATCAGCCCCACCCCGATCGAGGGCAGGGCGTCTGGCCAACCCCCGGCAGCCCTTTTCCCTAGCTGGCCTCGCCCCTGATTGCCTACCCCAATAGAGGATGGGGATAGCCAGCCAACCTTCTGCAGTCCTTCTCCACAGCCGACCTTGCCCCCATTGGGCCCCCACTACCCTGATCGGCCCATGGCCCTTCCCTCAAGCCAGCTCTGCCCCCAATCAGCTCTCCCCACTCTGATCAGGGGCTGGACCGGCCGGCCCACCACCATAGATAGCCCCTCCTCATGGCTGGACCCACCTCCGATCAGCCCCCACCACCCTGTTCGGCCCGCAGAATCTCCTCCCAGCCAGTTCCGCCCCTGGGGACGGGCTGGCCACCAACTGGGGATGGAGCTGGCCAGCCAACCTGCTGCCGTCTCCTCCTCCTGACAGGTCCAGTCCCAATCCACCACGATTGGAGCCAGGCCAGCCAGTCCCCACCCATGCACGAATTCGTGCACTGGGCCTCTAGTTTCATATAAATAGAGTCATATAATGTGACTTTTTGTATCTGCTTAATAATAATCCATTTTATGAGAGGAAGAGGGAGATATATAGAGAGAGGTATGGATTGGTTGACTCCCACATGTGCTCTGACTGGGTCCAGGAATCAAACCCATGACCTTTTGGTGCAGGTGCCAAGATTCTAACCACTGAGCATACTAGCACAAATAAAGACAAGTTTTTGTATGGTCATATGCTTTTATTTCTCTTGGGTAAATACTTAGGAGCGAAATAGCTGAGTCACATGGCAGAGTATGTTTAACAGTTTACAAAACTGTTTTCCAAAGTGATTGTCCCATTTTTCATTGTTCCACACTCTTAATTGTGTTTTTTTAACATATAGAGAATTAAGAAAACAGAAAGAGACATAAAGAAGCCTATAATCAACCTCTCAGATTGTTCCTTTTGGCATTTTCCTCCCCCAAATAACTCATGTACATTATTAGAAAGTTTAAACATTGTAGTCAGGAATAAAATGAAAAGCAAAACCACTACCCAGAGACAATGTTAATTGTTTTTGATCTAGAAAAACACAAACATATACCAGCATCTCTGTCTCTTTTTCTTGTTAACAACAGAAGCAATCAAAGTATAGACATTGTTCTGCACCTTGATTTTTTTCACTTTACATTTTATTTTAGAGGTATTTAAATAGTTTCATTATAGTCTTATAGTAGTACCATCAGTTTTGCTGTAAGAAAACACAGATTTGTTCAGTGTAATTGATATAATAGGGAATTGTTTGAGTATAATGTGAAGTTTGTAAGAAATGCCACGTGAGGAATACACAAGCTACACACACGCATGCACTTCAAATACCTTCCAGCAACCTGCTTACTGCTGTGTAACCAATCGATGTGTCTTTCTCACATTGGTGTTTTCTCTCTGTCTCTCCCTCTCCCTTCCACTCTCTAAAAATCAATGGAAAAAATATCCTCAGGTGTGGATTTAAAAAACAGAAAAAAATTATATAAGGCAAACTTTCCACTGATGAATAGGAGGAGGACATGGATAATTTAGGATAGCTGTTTCATTCTAAACTCTTTTTCATACTATTACTTTGTTAGATTAGAAACAAGAGTACTGGCCTGAATGGATCCTGGGGTTGGCCTTCTATAGAGCAACTTTTAGTCATAAGCAATTTTGTTTATAATAGAAAAGTAGGTGTTTTTACCTGGAAATAGATAATACTTAAATAATGAAACAATATTTTTTGAGTTCAGCTATATAGCTTTTTCATTTTGCTCAACTCTTTACATGCCATATTGGGAATGGCCTACATCAGCTGTATGGCCCACATCAGTTTGATGCTAATGATCAACCTCTGTCAGCTTCTCACAATTCTTGCGCAGTGTAAAATTGTGATTATTTTTACTTAAAATACCTATTTTTTCCCAATTCTAGATGAGTTGAGGAAAGATTGTGTTGGCCAACAAATGAGAGTGTATTCAAACAATTTTGTGTATAAGACCTGGCTTAGGATAATTAGCATAGAGTTTTTGTCCGTACCAACTATAATGAAAATCAGAACAGAATCTTCTTTCTTTTAGATTTCCCTTAATCTGAATCTTTCCTATAATTTACTTCAGATAGCTTGTAGTGTGAAAAATAAGCATAATTTTTTTTTGGGAAATTAGCTGTGTATGGTAACTATATCAATGAGAGATGACCATTTTATGAGTAATCTTCAAATAGGAAAAAATCAAATTGACATTGAAATACATTTTGATTCTTTTCATTGGACTTCTTTATGCCTAATGATTTTTCTCAGTCCGATATTAAAATGGATATGCATTTTTAGCATATACATTGAGCAGTCTTTGGGAAGCTTAGATGGTGTTGGGGTAAAACCTGCTGCTATTTTTTTTCTTTTTAATCCTCACCCAAGGATATTTTTCTGTTGATTTTTAGGGAGAGTAGAAGAGAGAGGGAAGAAAGAGAGAGAGGGAAGACAGACAGAAACACATAGATTGGTTGCCTTGCATGAGTCCCAACCAGGGTCCAGGCTGGGGAGGAGTCTGCAACCAAGGTACGTGTCCTTGACTGGAATTGAACCTGGGATCCTTTGGTCTGCAGGCCAACGCGCTATCTATCCACTGAGCCAAACTGGCTAGGGCTGTTGCTGTTTTTTTTAAAGAATATATTTGTATTGGTTTCAGAGAGGAAGGGAGAGGGAGAGAGAGCTAGAAACATCAATGACGAGAGAGAATCACGGATCAGCTGCCTCCTGCACGATCGGGGACTGAGCCTGCAAGCCAGGCGCGTGCCCTGGCCAGGAATAGAACCGTGACCTCTTGGTTCATAGGTCAGGGCTCAACCACGGAGCCACACCAGCGGGGCCCTGCTGCTGTTTTTAATTTGCAAAATTCGAGGGTTAGCAAAAGTAGGGTTACAGTTGTTCATATGGAAAATAATGCAATAATTAATAAATAATAAAAGAATAAGCTTGTTTTGCATATCACAACTGTAAACCTACTTTTGCCTACCCCTGTATGATTCATGATATGGATCATATGTATTTAGATTACCAAAAGACAGTTGTATTGTGTTCTTAAAGGTCCAACGTTAAATGTGTGTAGTACAAATTACCTTGCTTCTGGATCTACTTTATTTATTGCTGCAGTAATACCTTCTAGTTACGGTGTACTATTCTTTTAATACTCAGCTGGAAAGGATTTGTAATCTGTATTCACAATGAAAAAACAGGTCTGTCATTTTCCTCTGAGGATAACTATAGACCACATCTCCATAGGTTTAGATATATTGTTAACTTTTCAATAGTCTGTTCTTTTAATTTCCTCTTTGAGCCATGAATTATTTAGAATATCTTACTTTCCATATCATAGTGAGTTTTTGTTAATAATTTCATACTTAATTTTATTAGGATCAGAGAATATAACATTTTCACATTTTGTAATTATTGAAGCTTTCTTCATATTCTCTTATGTGATTTAATTTTAATGAAGTTTTATAAATATTTCAAATGGATTATTTCATGCCGAGTTCATAGTTGTATGTATCTGTTAAATCTGGTTCTTAATCACATCTATATCACCTGTATTTTTATCTGTTGTTATCTTGGTCTTTTAAATTTCTGAGAGAGATGTGTTCAGATTCTATTATAATGGTGATTTTCTTAAATCCTCCTTATATTTCTGCTTTATTTCGTATATTTTGACACTATATTGTTTGGTGTATAGGTTGTGATATGTTTGTGATTGTGTCTTTTAATAGTAGCAGTCATTATTAAGTGTTTTCTTTGCCTTAAATTATTGTCTGTTATTAATCTTGCCAAGCCTGCTATCTTTTTGTTTGCACATGCCTGTGTATAACTTTGCACATCTCTTTTGTTTTAATTGATTTCAGAGAGGAAGGGGGAGAGAGAGGAAGAAGCTTCAGTGATAAGAGAGAATCATTCATCTGCTGCCTCTTGCACACCCCATACTGGAGATCAAGTCTGCAACCCAGACATGTACCCTGACTGGGAATCGAATTGTGACCTCCTGGTTCGTGGGTTGATGCTCAATCACTGGCCAGGCATTTTTGCACATCTCTTTATTTTAAACAGTTAGGCATAGTGCTTTTGAAGTTGTAGCAATATGAACAAATAGATTTGTAAGTATAGTATTGTGGAAAGCATGATGAAAGCTAGTATAAACTAGTAGTTAATAGTCCCTGTGGATATTTATATTTTATCATGTATTTTAGTTAGCCATTAATTTACTCAGCAAATAGTTTATTGAGAGCTTATAGGAACTGTGTAGGAGAGCTGTATTGGAAGGTATGATCAGGGAAGGCTTTCTCTGATAAGGTGGACATTTGAGTTGGGATCTGGTAAAACTAACCTAGGGGAAGAGCATTCCAGAGAAAAGGAACCTTAAGTCCAAAAACCCAAAGGAAAGATTGAGGTGTATTTGGATAACAGAAAGAAAACCAGTATGTCTGAATGTTACTGATGAAGAATGGAGAGGAAGGCTGGACCCAATTCATATAAGATCTTGTAGGTCATGTTAAAGAGAGTGATTTTATTCTTTTATTTTTATTTTATTGCTTAAAGTATTACAAAGAGTATTACATATGTCTCCTTTTTTTCTTCCCCCCTTGACCTTCCCCCAGCCTCCCCTACCCCCAGTGTCTTGTGTCCATTGGTTATGCTTGTATGCAGGCATACAAGTCCTTCGATTGATCTCTTACCCCCTGCCCTAACCCTCCTCGGCCTTCTCGCTGTAGTTTGATAGTCTGTTCGATGCTGCTCTGCCTCTATTTTTGTTCATCAGTTTATAATGGTCTTTATTATCCATAGAGTGATTTTATTCTAAGTGTTATGTGAAGGACATTGAAGATTTCAAGCAGGGATGACATGATGAGATACATATTTTTATAGTCCTAAACTGAGGTATAGTGAAATACACAAACAGTTGAAATACACAGATTTTAAGTGTATGGTTGGTTGAGTTTTCACTATTGCATATTACCCATGTAACCCACTCCATTATTTTTTTTCTATCTACTTTTTTTTTATTGCAAAAAGTATTACAAAGGTTAATACATATATCTCTTTTTTTCCCCCTGCCCTTCCCAGCCTCCCCCCTCCACATGTTTTGTGTCCATTGGTTATGCTTAAATGCATGCATAAAAGTCCTTTGGTTAATCTATTACGCTGCCCCACCCTCCCTGTCCTTGTTGCTGTAATTTGAGTCTGTTTGATGCTGCTCTGCTTCTGTATCTGTTTTTGTTTACCAGTTTATAATGGTTATTATTATCCATAGATGAATGAGGACATGTGATATTTTTCTTTCATTGACTGGCTTATTTCACTTAGCATTATGCTCTCCAGTTCCATCCATGCTGCTGCAAATGCTAAGAACTCCTTCCTTTTTTACAGCAGCATAGTATTCCATTGTGTAGATGTACCACAGTTTTCTAATCCATTCATCTGCTGATGGGCACTTAGGCTGTTTCCAAATTTTAGCTATGGTAAATTGTGCTGCTATGAACATAGGGATGCATATGTCCTGTCTGATTGGTGTTTCTGGTTTCTTGGGATATATTCCTAGAAGTGGGATCACTGGGTCGAAAGGGAGTTCCATTTTTAATTTTTTGAGGAGACTCCATATGGTTTTCCACAGTGGCTGTACCAGTCTGCATTCCCACCAGCAGTGCACAAGGTTCCTTTTTCTCCGCATCCTCTCCAGCACTTGTTGTTTGTTGATGATAGCCATTCTGACAGGTGTGAGATGGTACCTCATTGTTTTGATTTGCATCTCTCAGATGATTAGTGACTTTGAGCATGTTTTCATATGTCTCTTGGCTTTCTTTTTTTTTTTTTTAATATATTTTTATTGATTTTATACAGAGAGGAAGAGAGAGGAATAGAGAGTTAGAAACATCGACGAGAGAGAAACATCGATCAGTTGCCTCCTGCACACCTCCCACTGGGGATGTGCCCGCAACTCAGGTATATGCCCTTGACTGGAGTCGAACTTGGGACCTTTCAGTCCGCAGGCCGACGCGCTATCCACTGAGCTAAACCTGTCAGGGCTCTCTTGGCTTTCTGAATGTCCTCCTTTGAAAAGTGTCTGTTTAGGTCCTTTGCCCATTTTTTGATTGGATTGTTTATCTTCTTTTTGTTAATTTGTATGAGTTCCCTATAAATGTTGGCGATTAAACTTTTATCGGTGATACCATTGGCAGATATGTTCTCCCATGTAGTGGGTTTTCTTGTTGTTTTGCTGATGGTTTCTTTTGCTGTGCAGAAGCTTTTTATTTTGATAAAGTCCCATTTGTTTATTTTCTCTTTAGTTTCCAATGCCCTAGGAGCTGTATTGGTGAAGAAACCGCTTTGGCATATGTCTGAGATTTTGTTGCCTTTGTATTTCTTTAATATTTTTATGGTTTCCCGACTTACATTTAAGTCCTTTATCCATTTTGAGTTTATTTTTGTGTATGGTGTAAGTTGGTGGTCTAGTTTCATTTTTTTGCATATATCTGTCCAATTTTCCCAGCACCATTTATTGAAGAGACTGTCTTGACTCCATTGTATGTTCTTGCCTCCTTTGTCAAATATTAGTTGAGCGTACCCACTCCATTATTAAGATATAAAATATTTCTATCACCCCAGAATGATCCTTACTCCTCTTCCCAATCAGTCTTCACCACCAGCACCCCACTACTATTCTCTTTTCTGTTTAAGTTCCCCCATGTGTCCCATGTTCAGGGTTCAGGATCTGGAGGAGGGGCCGCACACAAATTTAAGAGACGAGACAAGAATAATAATTTGGAAATAGTGGGGGGCCAGGTGGGCAAGCCCAACTCAAGGGGAAGGACTTCCACTGGTGCTCAGGCCTCGCCAGCCTTTTTATTCAATACTAGAGGCCTAATGCATGAAATTCATGCACTGTTAGTGTCCCTAGTGGCTGCTGGCTGCCAGCCAGGTGCTCCCTCCCTCCCCACTCTTCCAGCTCTGCCCCTGGTCAAACTACCAGACGAACTCCTGAGGGAACAAGTTGCATACTACGCTTTTATTATGTAGAATTGGATACACATAAAGCCCTTAGGCAGGTAATTGTGGTAACAGACTGTCTATCTTAAAGGTCAGTAAATATTAGAAGGATTTACTCTGGGACTATTTGATCAGGAAATAGCTTGAGCCCCCATTGACTGGACTAGACAATCGGTGCATAACTCTGGCCATTGTCATGGGTTCAAGGTTCACCATTCTGGGATCCTTGTTTGTACTTCTTTGCTAGTGAAGACAATGGGGAGCTTCCTGCACTTTTCATTCACCAAAGATAAATTTGTCTGTTTTAGAATTTCATACAAGTGGAATCATTTTATGCATTCTTTTATGTCTGGCTCTTTTACTTACCATGATTTTGAAATTCATTCCTGTAGTTGCTTGGATAAGGAGTTCATTGGGTATACCATAGTTTGTTTGCCCATTCTGTTTTGGATTTTGTATATATTTTTTAAATGTCGAGGGAAGTGAAAACTGTAGAATCAGGGCCAAAAAATTATAAAAACTATTAACATCTTAGAAACATTTGTCTATATGGAAGCAGATGGAAAACGATTGTTTTGCTCCTCCCCATTTCCTATTTTAAATCAGATGGCATAGTTGTCTTGAATGGGATTACAAAATCCAGTGGTTCTAATGAGATTCAAATGCCATAAAGATCATAGAATTTTAAATAAGTTTTTATTGATTTCAGAGAGAGGAAGGGAGAGGGATAGAAATATCAATGATGAGAAAGAGTCATTGATTAGCTGTGTCCTGTACGCCCCCTACTGGGCATAGAGCCTGCAACCCTGGCATTTACCCTGACTGGGAATCAGACCCTGACCTCCTGGCTCAACCACTGAGCCACACTAACCAGGCAATCATAGAATTTTATATTGAGAAGATACCTCACATAGTACATAGCAAATTTTTCAAGGACCTCCTTTTATTATTTTTAAATATATTTTATTGATTTCTTACAGAGGGGAAGGGAGAGGAATAGAGAGTTAGAAACATCAATGAGAGAGAAACATCGATCAGCTGCCTACTGCACATCTCCTACTTGGGATGTGGCTGCAACTAAGGTACATGCCCTCGACCAGAATTGAACCTGGTACCCTTCAATCCGCAGGCCGATGCTCTATCCACTGAGCCAAACCAGTTAGGGTAAGGACCTCCTTTTAAAGCCACAGCTGTAGTTAGGGATCTAATCTAATAAAAGAGTAATACGGCCCTAACCGGTAAAAAATCAATCAAATATATTTAGGAAAAAAAAGAGTAATACGCAAATCAACCCTCACTCTGTTACATCCAAGCCACGCCCACCAGCCAAGCCACGCCCACCAGCAGTCAGAGCGACTGTATGCAAATTAACCCATCCAAGATGGCGGCCGGCAGCCACAGAGCTAGAGCAAACAGGAGGCCAGCGATGGAGGAAACTGCCTGCCTAGGCTTGCTGTGGCCTCCGCTCAAGGCAACAAAGTTTCAATTGTAGAGGCCACGGAGCTGAAGCAAAGAGGAGGCTTCATTGCCTGCCTAGGCAGGCTATGGCCTCTGCTCAAGGCAACAAAGTTTCAATTATAGAAGATAAATAAACCCCAGAAACGTGCTTCTAGCCAGCGGCTTTGCCGGGACCTTGGGTCAATGGAAGCTGTGGCCAGCCTGCAAACAGCCCTCAGTCCCTCACCCAGGCTGGCCAGGCACCCCAGTAGGGACTCTAACACTGAAGGGGCTGTCACCTGCCTGAAAACGGCCCTCAGCCCCTCACCCACGCTGGCCACACCCTCATGGGGTGAGGGTCCCCACTGGGGGGCTTGGCCAGCCTGTAAACAACCATCAGTCCCTCACCAGGCTGGCCAGGCATGCCAGCTTGTGTACATCCCCTGAGGGGTCCCAGACTGTGAGAGGGCACAGGCTGGGCTGAGGGACCCCACCGAGTGCACAAATTTTTGTGCACCGGGCTGCTAGTATTAGTATGGTACATATTAGTAGGATTGAGGCAATGGAAGGAAAGGGCCAGTTAGGGGATCACAGAAATAATTTAAGCAGGAGGGATTGAGGCTATAAAAGCAGGATGGTTTTGAGAATGGGAAGTAGGTGAATATGAAATATTGGGGAGATAGAACTGATGGAAGTAGTGTGGTAAAACTTTTTCCCATTCCCTTCCTCCAGCCAAGTGAGAAACGTGAATTGGCCACCTTATAATCTATGTCTGCAAGACAGGGTTATAGATTTTCTCTGACATGAGAACCAAAACTTTTTACTAAGAATTTCTAGTGACTATGTACTACCTAATTTTTATGTTTTTAATTACATAATTTTTAAAAAATTATTTTCCTCTTGGAGTTTATTTCAAAATCTAGAATATTAAAAGGTTTTGATCTTTAATCTTTTTTAAAATTCCAGACTAGTTTATGTTATTTGAATAGGTGTGATACAGGCTAGTTTTGCTTTCTTACATTATACATGGGGGAAATGTGTATTTTTTAAGGTTAACTGGACATTTATTATTTATAATGTGGCTGTTTCAATAAAATGAAAATTTTAAATTACAAGAATGAGTATTACATATATTTCTGTATTAGTATTTGACCCCGTGGTATGGATAAAGTCCTTTCTCACAGACAAATTATAGATAGTAACAGATTTTTAAAAAAATACTTTTTCTGCCCTAACCGGTTTGGCTCAGTGGATAGAGCGTCGGCCTGCGGACTGAAAGGTCCCAGGTCCGATTCTGGTCAAGACCATGTACCTTGGTTGCGGGCACATCCCCAGTAGGAGGTGTGCAGGAGGAAGCTGATTGATGTTTCTCTCTCATAGATGTTTTTAGCTCTCTATCCCTCTCCCTTCCTCTCTGTAAAAAAATCAAAATATATTTAAAATATACATATATATGTGTATATATATATATATTTATCAATTTCAGAGAGGAAGGGAGGAGAGAGAGAGAGGGAGAGGGAGGGAGGGAGGGAGGGAGAGAGAGAGAGAGAGAGAGAGAGAGAGAGAGAGAGAGAGCGCGCGCAACATCAATGATGAGAGAGTCATTGATCAGCTGCCTCCTGCACGCCCCACACTGGGGATTGAGCCCGCAACCCAGGCATGTGCCCTTGGCTGGAACCAAACCTGGGACCCTTCAGTCCACAGGCTGACGCCCTGCCCTGTCCACTGAGCCAAGCTGGCCAGGGCAGTAACAGATTTTTTTAACAGTAACATTTTAGTATTCTTTTTTTGTTTAATATATTTTACTGATTTTTTACAGAGGAAGGGAGAAGGATAGAGAGCTAGAAACATCAATGAGAGAGAAACATCGATCAGTTGCCTCCTGCACATCCCCTAATGGGGATGTGCCTGCAACCAAGGTACAAACCCCTGACTGGAATCGAACCTGGGGACCCTTCAGTCCACAGGTCGATGCTCTATCCACTGAGCAAAACTGTTTAGGGCATTCAGTATTCTTTTTAATTCCATTTTATTTAAAACCTGAAAAGAATTAGTAGGACATTTTGTTTCAGAGTTGAATCTGACAGTATGTAACAACTGTGCACATTTCCTTTTCATAAATCTTGAAACCAGACAAGAAGAATCCAAAAATTCATATTGCCATGGTTTGTTACACATTCCATTCACTTACTTATTACATCATGATGATAGCATGCTTCAGCATACATGCCTAGCCTTAGCTAGCGTATACTTGAATGCAGCATGTGTATGCTTTAGTATTCTTGCTAGACTGAAGCAGACCTGACTTACTTAAACATGTTCAATACACTCCTAAATCTTCTGATAATGTTTATCGGAAGCTCAAATCTATGCCCAAAGATGGCAGGAGAAGGTTGCTTACAAGAACTGCATGAAATAGGAATTACTTTGGCTGAACAAGTTAACTCACTGATTGTTTCTTCCTTACCCAACTCCTCCACTACCAAATTCTTCCCTTTTTCCTTTTCTATTTCCCCAGCTTCAGAGCAAAAGTTGAAAGAGAGTTTTTTGCTTCATTCCTTAAGTGAAGATAAAAGTACTATTTTCTTCAAGAAACTCCCAACTTTTCTGGGGAAGAACCACTGTAATCTTGAGATTACTTGAGAGGTGGTGGGAAGAGAATATGCAGATTATGAGGTCCATGGAATGGGTTAGTGAAGATGATATTGGATTCACTTATCTTCACAGGTAATCCGTAAGACTCTTGGCAAACTGGAAGACAGGTGGTCCCTAAGGAAATGGTATGGCACAGAAACAGATTTGAAGATCTGAGTTGTCACTGCCTTCGATTTTAGATTTGTCTAAGAGTAAGAGTGTTATTTTTTCCCCTCTTATTTGCATTAAGGAAAAGGGAATGAGGTTTATTGATTTTTTTTTTTAAAGAATGTATTCTTCATATAACTGTCAGAGAATTTCACTAGAAATTCTTTGTGACAGTTTGTCTAAAACTAGTTGCAGACCAAATTGAGAAGGCTAAAAGAAAAGAATAAGACTTTACTCTCACTTTATATAAGCTCTAAAAGCAGAAAATAATAGATTCAGGGTCTCTATAAAAATAAAGACTTATTTATATTCTGAATTAGAGCAGGTTAGGTAATGATGGTGAATAACACTAAATGGCTTGATTAAGTATGTTTATTAACACTGAAGTTTTTAGAACATTTTAAAGCTTAGGGCTATTATGCACAGTAACAATTATAGGGAAAATGTTCTCTTAAATCCAGGATTTTCATATACAAATATCAGTACATAAATTTATGACACCTGACTCAAGTGAGTCTGTCTCTGGGATGAATGAAAGAACTGAACTAAGAGCTGAGAGATTTTTTTTTTTTTTTAAAGAATAGGTGTTTTGTTTTGTTTTTAAAAGTTCTCACCTGAGGATATGTTTATTGATGAGAAAGTGAGGGGAGGGAGGGAGGGAGGGAGGGACACTGATCCATTGCCTCCTGTACATTCCTCCACCCGGGATTGAATCTGCTACCTAGGTAGGTATGGATCCTGACCAGGAATTGAACCCACAACCTTTTTGGTGTATTGAACAACACTCCAAACAGAGCCACCCAGCTGGGCAAGAAGCAAGAGACTTTTTTTTTTTTTAACCTTTTTTTTTTAATTTTTTAAAAATTATTATTACATAAAGCTTTACAAAGATTAGTACATATATCTCTTTTTCCCCCTGTCCTTCCCCCCGTCTCCCCTACCCCCCAGTGTTTTGTGTCCATTGGTTATGCTTAAATGCATGCATAAAAGTCCCATGTCTGATCTGTTACCCCCCACCCCAATGTCCCTGTCCTTGTTGCTGTAATTTGACAGTGTTTGATGTTGCTCTGCCTCTGCATCTATTTTTTTCACCAGTTTATAATGGTTATTATTATCCATAGATGAGTGAGGACATGTGGTATTTTTCTTTCATTGACTGGTTTATTTCACTTAGCATTATGTTCTCCAACTCCATCCATACGCCTGCAAATGCTAAGAACTCCTTCCTTTTTACAGCAGCATAGTATTCCATTGTGTAGATGTACCACAGTTTTCTAATCCATTCATCTGTTGATGGGCACTTAGGCTGTTTCCAAATTTTTGCTATGGTAAATTGTGCTGCTATGAACATAGGGACGCATATGTCCTTTCTGATTGGCGTTTCTGGTTTCTTAGGATATATTCCCAGAAGTGGGATCACAGGGTCAAAAGGGAGATCCATGTTTAATTTTTTGAGGAAACTCCATACTGTTCTCCACAGTGGCTGCACCAGTCTGCATTCCCACCAGCAATGCACTAGTGTTCCTTTTTCTCCGCATCCTCTCCAGCACTTGTCGTTTGTTGATTTGTTGATGATAGCCATTCTGACCGGTGTGAGATGGTACCTCATTGTTGTTTTGATTTGCATCTCTCGGATGATTAGTGACTTTGAGCATGTTTTCATATGTCTCTTGGCTTTCTGAATGTCCTCTTTTGAAAAGTGTCTGTTTAGGTCCT